>JBBPJP010000506.1:0-20623 GCA_038088775.1 Boletus barrowsii | reverse complement strand
CCCTGGGCAGCTCGCTGACAACCCATACGACCTGAAGGTTGCGGCCAAGCTTTGCTTGCCGCTTCACGATAGGCCACTTGCCTGTGGCTTCGTCGCCTGTCCGTTACCCACTGGCACGCCTCGCCTGCTTTCTTGGTTCGTTTCGTGGGTCGTGCGACGGGAGCGACGCACCCGCTAGCCATGTGGGCTCTCGCATATCGCGTTCGGGTGTCAAGGTCGGCGGTCTCTTCTTCACTCACTTACCAACTATCGTTGCTAGACTCGTGCAACAGGCGGCGTCGGCCTCTCTATCGCCGTCCGGTTGTTCGCCATGGTTGCAAGGGTTATGCCGTTCGTATATCGTCCCCGGCTTCCCATCCCGGCCATCTCTGCACCGCTCTCCGCTCGCCGGCCCTCTCAGTGATATGGTCGGTTGGGTAGCCTGTAACGTTCATTCGGAGGGTATCACCCGTCGCGAAAAGTCTGTCGCAGTCCGGGTATACGAAATGGATGCGCAGGCATACCCACTGTCCGACGATGATCACTTCCAGGCAGAGATTTTCGCGAGGACGACACTAAAGGCGTGAGCAAAAAGGATGGCAGTATGTCTGTGTTACTGCACTGAATCGAGCCAGAAGTGGTAGCGCTCATATACACGCTGGATTCCCGGGGGGGAGGGGGGGTGGCAAGGAAAAGTGGGAACTCACTCAGTAACTACCGAGCCGAGCGCATGTGGTTGAGATAAGAGAAAGCTGGCTGGACGCAAGACGGGGTGAATGCCGCGGACGGCCACAAGTACTACGCACCACTAATTCGTTCAATTTGAACATATACAGAACCTGGAAAAAAGTGGTGAGAATTTGGTGCATCAGCATTAGTTGGAAGGAGTACTTGTCTGTAGTGAGTGATATCGGAAAGCTACACTAGAGAGTCGGCCCGTTATCCGAACCGCCCATTGTTTGCTCGATGTCGCGATTAACTTCCCAGGGGAGTGCGTGAGCGTAGATACAGCGGTTTCTCCCGTACTCCGAGGATCCAAAGAAGCATCGAACTAGGAGCTGTCCTCTGGCTGCACCACGTTGAACGACCTTGAAAGCATCCAATTCCCTCGATTTAGAGCCCCAGAATCAGAAACGTACTAGTCTGGTGACTGGGCAAGAGTAAGTAGCCATCTCAATGGTTCAGCGAATTTCGTTTACATACACGGTACCATTCCAGCCACGCAGATTTAATTTGCACAGGGAAGTAGTGTCTGGCTCGTTAACCGTGCGCCACCAAGCTTTCACTGAGGGGTATTTGCACGCCCGGCCGCCTTCAAACACTACCTGTCTCGGATTAACCAAATCTGCGTCGCTTGCAGTTAGAGTGGTTTTCATGGGTAATGTAAAAGCATTCAATGATCTTGTGGACATAATAAATTGAATGTTTTGCAAAACCCGAAGCACTTCTAGAAGAAACCATCAAAGCGGCGAATTCGAGCCGCTCTGGCGTAGCTAGTCAGGTTACCAGTTTCCCATGCTAAAGGGTGACGCCATTCTAGATGGAAGGTAGTCATGACTCACAAGATCATCATTGGCGGCACTGTAACGTCTGGATCCCATTGAGCGTCCGCATGATAGAAGATCAATTACCTCCGATTAGGTCACGTTCAGACACACTTTGCACCGAGGCCTTGGGTGAATCCGCGGAGAATTGCCGTACTAGAGAGGTGCCGGTGAAGGCTAGCTCTGTATATTTCCCAGTTATGGCGTTGTGGACAGGAGTTGTGGACATTCCCGCTTGGAGGCTATTCAAGGTTCAATCAATCACCGTTTGGGTTTGCCTGTTGTGCGAAGACGGGCGATGAGATCGAGAACACATGTAAAAAGGTGTATGTGCTATGATCACAAGAATGAAGTTTGCGAGCATGACTGTTATAGCAAGCACAACCTCAGGATTCTCCAAAGGGCTTCTGGATGGAAACGGCTTTAACTTGCTAAACTCCTGGTCTAATTGTCCCACCGTACGAAAAACAACTCGGATGGGGATACATGGGAATCTTTGAAACTTTGCAACAAGAGCTCGAATGCTCTTGATGTTCAAACGTTCAAGGGTTAGTAGGGTCCTTGTAAAACAGATCTGTCAGCTCCCATCGCCAAATAGTTATTTACTTGCCATCACCGTGAAGCACACAAATTCAGACTTCATTGGCGTATTGACTAGATCGACCGGAACGCTGATTAAGCTTCCAGATATCCCTGTATATCATGGCCCGGGTGAGATCTAGATGAACTTCTGCAAGCAACTCCGAATCGACTCGGAAGACCATGGGACGAAAATCAATGACACAAAAGAGACATGTTAGCAGTGTTGATTCCTAGGCCCAACTGGCGCCTGCATTGGGCCACGGGTTAGCTGATGTTTCGTCGTGCATGAGTCCACCAATGAATGGGCTAGGATACTGATGCTCTGGATGTCAGGGCGAGACAGCGATTGCACTTGGCGTGTCGCTAGAGACAAAGCGTAACCTTCAGAAACAGGACCGCGGTCAGTCTGCTCGAAATGGGAGTCGGTCAGCTTCAACGCCACTCGCTTGCATAATGTCGTTCGTCTTCGTGCCCGTGGTACGCCGGCTGCTTTTTGAAAAACGTACTTCGGAATCCTGGCCCCTGGGATATACGCCATTGTGTGGTTACACATCGATGCGGGTCTGCTAACATGGTTCGGCAGCGTCGAGACGCCCGTCGTCTTCCAGCAAGAGCAAATTTTCCACTGAATCGCCCTTACATGGCAAGTGATGCATGATGGACAAGTGAGGGTTGATTTGTTGCTAAGTTGAGAAGCAATATTTGTTGTACTCGCTAGATGCTCCGCGACTCCGGTGAGTCGAGTAGTGACGGTGACACGCGATACCTCTCATAGTACAACCGACAAGTGGTTATCCGCCTGCAGTTCCGAAAGTACAGTGATAGCCTCCGGCGTATCAGCACCGCATGATTCATGCGCCTCGGCAATCCACATTTACGCACGCACTTCGCTTGCTAAGACTTGAATCCCGCTCCAAGCGAGCTCTGTAACAAGGCATGAACACCTTACGACGACTTCTGGATGCTGTGGCAATTCTTGGTGTTTATCCTGATGACGAATTGGTTCCATGTTCCTCCGAGTTTGAGCAAACGCAAAAATGGCTCTGCAAGGTCTGCTGGATCATTGTATACCCCCAACGAAGGCGATGTCAAAGCCAATTCTATCGAGACGAAACAGAATTGTTTATCGTATACCAGGGTCGAAGGTTCATGATGAGATCAATACATCAGCGCATCTTAGTGGGCTACTCCAAACACCTGTGTTTACCAGTCATGATTTACGTATATTTTCAGGTAAGTCATCACTCGGTTTCTAGGAGAATTCGCTGCGGAACATGTTTCAGCATTGATGTTGGGGCTATCCGGATCGTCTACGATGAGTTAGCCATCGTCGGAGACCACCGCAGCATGGTCCCACATCACTGGATGCCGACATATCTACGTAAATTCAACCCGAGGTCAGCTATTATCACTCGTGATCCCGACACGCTCACACTAGCTCAGGACACGATCGCTCACTGAGGGTCTGACCCGATCAAGCTCAGTTACCGACTCACGAATCTGCTACTTGGAACGGCATATCAAGAAATTTAATTATCTCATCATTTATTCACCGAGCAGTGGCCATCTCCCGAATCACACGAGGCACCGGCACCCTTGCTGATTCAATTCGGTCAGCAGGCGTTCATCACATGACAGGGTTTTCCCGCGTTAAGTTATCAAAAGCAAGGGTAACGTTTTGCCTCACAAAGTTGGAGCCATTCACCACGCTGAGTTGTGTTGCTAATCCCTCTTTATCTGTTACCCTGCAGACCGGGCAGACCGATGCCAGCGCATACGGATTTAATTTAAACCTCAAGCTGCATAGCCATACGGTAATCTTCTTTGAACGAACAGAAGCAGTACAGCAGCCCGCCCATTGACGAAAAGCGGAATCGGAGAATCGGAATGGAAGGCGAACTTGGGCCGCACCAATACCGCCGTATCTCAAGAAGGTATGTGCATATATACATACAGGATGGAACCGAATTGTCGTTTCGTCACGCTTCTAGTCGCCACCACCGTTGAGACCAGGCCATGTCGAATGCGAACAAGGGGGAATTCTGTGGGTGTTTGTACGGATTTTTTGTCAGAATGTGTGTTTACTCATGGCTGACGATATACTGAAACCAGGCGCCGGCATACAGATGAACTCCCATGGCCATCTTGCCCGAGTCGAATTTCCTCGTTCCCACAGGCATGCCAAAAAGTTCCAATCTTAACTGGTTGGGTGGCCACACCATTCACCCAGGTGTCATCAAACATACTTACAGCACCATAGCAGGTTGACGTACATGATAACGCCACCCATCCCCGCATATGAAGGTAGTTGACTAAAGAGACCCATAAGGATTATGTGGCCATAAACCATTTGATGATAGATAGTTCTGGTGAAGAAGCACTGTCGGTGCGATATAACCGTGGAACCGCAGTCGAGCGTCAACGTTGATCATTCGAACTACTGCAGGGTGCGACAAGGCGGGGAGGGGGCAGAGATTCGTCGTAGAATCTGTTGCATCGATATGATATGTAAGAGAACCTCGCAAAGTGAAAAACAATGGTTTGCAGAATACGGCAACAAAAAATGTCCTGGCACTCCTACTGGTACATATTCCTGTTGACAACATAGACATCATCTGAGATCATCGTAGTGACAGCGAAAAGCGTCTAAGTATTAGTTTAGATATCTCCCGAGAAACAGGGTCACAGTAAGGCTATAGCATCATATGTGGTCCAGCAAGTTTATGAATGAGCCAATGAGGAGGAAAGCACAGAGCGAGAGACGAAAAAACAGGGAATTTGAACGCTATTCCTCTTTGACACCAGGTCCATGGGCATCACTGTTTGCGTCTAGTGAGCCTTGGCCGATGCCAACCTTACTGCGCGTGGTTGGCGAAGGCCGCCGGCTCTCGACCGCAGCGGAATCTAGGCGCGGTCGCTTGCGCGATGAAGGTGACATGAGTCCTGTGCCATTCGTCATGGTCTTATCAATGTTTCCACTGCGCTCTGAAGAAGTATAGTGCTCCACGTCTCGGTCGCGCTCCCATGATAACGTGTCTCTCCCATTGGCGGGCGGGAGCGTCATATGGAGTTGTTGTCCGCTAGGCTGTGGGGCACCGTGAGACAGAAAGTCGAGCCAGCTCGTGTCTCCAGAGTGTCCTATAGATGATTGAGTTGGATAGCGATAGGACGAGGGGAGGGGTTACCCACCTGATCCCGATTCCTGCTGCGGTGGCGGGGCTTGTGCTTGTTGTTGCGATGAAGCATGCGAAGGCCAGTCTAGTGAACCAAACTGCGAAGGCTGTGTTGGTGGGGGGCGATGATCGTCGCCATTCTCCAAAAACGCAGAAAGTAAGTCTGGGGACTGCTGGGATCGTGAGCTGGAACCATTTGGTGCTTGGCCAGGCGGCAGATTATGTCGCATTAGCTGATGATAAATTCCATGTAACTGGGAATCCTGATGGTGAGGGTATCGTTGATTGTATCCGGCGGTCCGTGATATTGAGGCCCCTCTTGAAGATGATGGAAAATCAAAGGACGATGAAGGGAGAAAGGGCTGCTGCGAAGCGGATGTAGCAACACCGAGGTAATTGTAAGACATTTGATGTGGGCTCTGACCATTTTGCCGGTAGTTGCTTGGTGGGTGGGTGGGTGTAGGCGGAGGGAGGTAGCCATTATACATGGAATCATCAGAAAGTTTGGGGTTATTGCCTACACTGACGTTGGGAGCTAGACGGGGTTTCTTTTGAGAGCTAATTTGGTTGTCGATAGGGAGCAACCGACCAGTAGAGGTATGTCGTTCTGTTGAGATAGGAAGCGAAGAAGCGACACTTGCGGGTGGTAGCTGTGTAGAGGAGTGAAGCGGCATAGGTGGCTGAGGAATAGTCATAGGCCGGTGTAGCGAGTAGTCGTTCATCTGCTGGGGGTAAGTAGGTGACAGACATGGTGTACTTTGGTACCAACTTCGACGTTTAATCCTAAATCCCCACCCGAGGGAGGAACGAGTTTGGCGTTGTTGCCAAACTCTTGTTTCAGCTTGGCATCCGTTCGCTTTTTGTTTGGGCCACGTAAGTTGGAATCGGGGTCGTCGTCGTCCGCATCGTCATCGTCGCCATCGCCAGCGTCGTCAATTTTAGCGTTCGCGTTGTTAGCAAAGTCGTGAGGAGTGCGCATGTCCTTTTCACCGTCATACTAGTGGGAAGTGGACGAATGACAGGCGTTCTCAAGCGACAAGGGGTAACGTACCCTGACATGGCGTTGTACGATGTCGTGGATGTCACCGGAGCAATATTGGTAAAGTTTCAAATGATGACCAGGACGTTCCTCTGGAGAGATGGATATGAGACGAACGGACGAGGGAGGGAAGAGACAAACCAAATATGATGACGGCCACGTCGACCGAGCAAAGGACACCGAGTTCATACGCCTTCTTGAAGAGACCGTTCTTGCGCTATGGATCGATGACGAACAGGTAATAATAATAAGTGCCAAGCCAAGGGAAAACAAAAATAGCCGAGAGGCTACCTTTAAAAAAGTGACTGAGCGGTTACGCTCGTGCTATGTATAAGACGTTGTTAGCGATTGTGCGTCAAAGATGGAAAAGGGAGGAGTGCAGTAAAATTGGAGATGATGGGTGCAGGAAGCATGGAAGGAGACGTACTGTAATGGGCTGAATTTCGATCTTTCTCCTACCCATTTCTCGAGAGGGCAGCGCGCAAGGGATGCGAGAGAGAGATGATGGGAGTATCAGAGAGAAGGGCGACGAACAGGACGGATGGGAGCCTTTTGGGTGGGGGTCTTTGAGGCTTGTATCTTTCCACTGGCAGCATGTAATTCCGCGCCCGGGTGCCGAACGCAACAACTGCAAACGGCGCTCATCAGATTCAGTGTCACAGATCCGGGTTTCCAGATCGCGAATTCCGGATCAGTCCCGGATTCGCTGCAGATTGCCATTCTAGGAAAGAAGGACGACCCCGAGGTCGCATCCATGCCAAACTAGGAAAGCCAGCAGCATGGGGTCAGCCAATCAGAGCGCGCCAATGTCTCATCCAGTTCCCACTGTGGTTCCCTTCTCCGCAGCACGACCCAGCGGGCACTCGAGGGAGAGAGACTCTTCATTTTGTGACGCTACACCACCAAACCCTCCTCAACGTCAACCTTCATCTCCATGTACTCCTCGGGGCGATACATTTCACACCCCTCTTTGCCGCTGACTCATCATCAAGGGATTACGGGCTCCCGTGTTCACTTGTGCTCGTGCGGGAGTGATCAATCATATCAGGAACATTTGCATACACCAACTTTCCGAAGTTTTTCTCCTCGTCGCACATGACAATGATTTCTTTCCACGTTCCGGCATTTGAACTGATCAGGCGGGCCACTGCAACTCTTCGCCGGCATCCTAACTCCAATCGGCCGCCATTCGCTGTGCCTGATCGAATGGTAATTCTAAGCGACGTCAAAGATCGCTCGGGACAACTTATGAACCTCAGATTTATCTCAGCATGCCAAAAATAATAGCCTCAAAGTATTCTTATCGACGAGGAGTTACTAGTCCCGTACTCTTTGTCCTTTAATGCGACGCGGTTTATGACCGGAAATGCTGTTCGTGTCGTCCCCCTTGCCTGGAGAACTGGGTATACGGGCCGTTCGTCTCGATGGACATTCTGATCACGCAGCTCGTCATTCCATTCTCCACGCTGGCCACACGCTTGCGCAGCCTCTGTTGCTGTACGGTGAGAGAAACTGACTGAGCCTAGCCCAATAGTGCTTGCCTCTGACCGTCTACTCATCTCCGGTGTTCCCGCGCGTACGCCGTGGATCAGGGTCACCCCGCTCCAACTTGAATAGGAAACGACCGAGCCATTCCAAAACCCTTCGAAAAGCACCGTATCGAAGAAACATCGACCGGCGCTCCCCCCCTTCAAGATATTTATTTCAGGATCCCGCGACAATTGCACCAAAGGTTGGTGCGGCTATTTAATGGCTTATTTTTGCACCGTTCAACATAGTTGGCGAATCCCCGGACCGGAAGTTTCGTACATAGTTGCTGAGCCTCGCGGGTGGACCGATGTAATCGTGTATCTCAGGTTAGCCTTATCAGAAATGGAGGTCAGTGGCAATACGGTAGGTACCCTCTGTTCGGAACAATCGTGGTTGTCAACAGAATAATAAATGTATTCTCCATTAGGCTACCACCATGCACAAACCCACATCCATACGTGAACTCTGTCGAGCAGTGTCTGTCTCAAGATTTCCTTCCCAGATCTCCGTCGTTGCTCTGTCCATAAGCTGATCCCATTTCTCCGACCTTTGTGAACACCGTTTCATCCCACGGTACAAAGTTTCTCCATCATGGTAGCATGGGTGACCGACTTCTATACCTGGGTGCGTTCAGTCTCGTGCAGGAATGGACAGTAACCACACGTCTACGGGCGCCTGTGGTGTTCCGTAACTGAGGAGGCGACTCGTTTGACGTGTGAACATGGCCTGGCCAACTCGCCCGTCAGCAAACGTACGTGTTTCCGTGATCATGGCCAAGAACCCCCTAGATTCCGGTCCGAGTCCACAACTCCTACTCGTCTCGTATCACACTCTCGGTCATTCCCTCGGAAGTCCGGAGAAGAAAGAAGAGGAATGCGACATACGTACGTATCAAGTTCTGAGTGCGGAAAGCGTCAGCGTGTGTTACCATATAGCTGTGTTTGTTGCACGCAAAAAGGCAAGAAGGGGAAACGGGTGGGGCGACCGCGTGCGACAGAGTGTTGGCAGATTCATCTATATCACGTAAGTCGGCTTAGAGATTAAGCCCCCACGTGCCCACACCACATGAAGCATGGCTCTGTGACCTCCTGATTGTTTGTAAGAAATCTCGACAGTCGGAGTTAGTACTGATCGGTGTATGTCCTTGCATGGCATATCATATCTGAACCATCCGTTCCGCATACGATCATGGAAGTGGATCGCATGTGAACGAGGCCATGCGGGCATGGGCAACCTCCTCTCGGAAATTGGGTGAGGGTCCGAGGGGAGGGTAGAAGGCGTTGGTAGGCGATGGGCGGAGAATCACTAGCATGGGTTCCAAATGGTTTCTGATAAACCTCCTTGAAGCATTGTCTAGCGGGGTTAGGATGGTTACTAGGACCTGCTAGGCACCAAGTGGCGGCTATGATTTGATTAGCAAGTTGGATTCATGCACGGGTAGGCATCGTAGCGTGTACGGAACGCACAGGCGGCTGATCTGTGGCTGAATGTGCCATCATCCAAAAAACGATTCAGCTTCATACGGTAGTAGATTAGGGTAAACAGCCCGTTCGGGGTGCCATTACGGGAAACAACAAAGCAAGAAACATACCAGTGGAGACATCCTTTCATTTATCCTATCCTGTGCATCGTTTCCCAATCGGAGCGTCTTTATTCCTGACTGCGGAGGAAATCTGCCGTCGCATCACTCGACCGTGTTCGCCGTCCGGAACGAAGCGAGACGAATGATCAGATGGATCAAAGTTCAACCCGTGCATGGCAAGTTTTGCGCTGCTCCGTGCCGTGATGGGAGCTGAATTATGCAGACCAAAAGGTCCATGGTATGTCAGCTGGACACTCGTTCTCATAGCCGAGTCTCTTCGGGACTGGCATCTGACTGTGGGGAGGCAAGCTACGCACCATCACTGTCGACAATGGAGGTAAGCCCGAGGCACGCGTGTGCATAATGGACCCCTTATATTGCCCCTGATCTGGACAATTGCCAGTGCCGCGGCGGCCCGAGCAGACATACCGTGATCGCGCAACCAGGGCAACATGCCATGCACGACGTCACAGCCGGGATGCGTGCATCTCGATATTTCCCATGTTTGTCGGACGGAGCGCTGCGTTTTCTCACTCTTGACCACCGAGGAAACGACCACCAGGTCGGTTCATCCTCCACGGCTCCTACGTCAACATCAGCTTTTGGGCTAAATAGTTCTGCCGCTCACGGGGGGAATGCAAATCTTTGAAAAGTCTCCACGGTCATCTGCCCCGCAAACAAGACAAAGGCGCGCGCCGACATCCCGTTGCATCGGCGGGCGGGTACATGTGGATATAATGACTATCCCACCTGTATACCCCTGAGAAATGATTTTCGCATCGGTCGTTGTTTCCCCTCGATTTGTCTCCGATGATTCTTGACACAGACGCCTCGTTCCATGCTCATGGCATCGCTCTCCTGCTCGGGTGCTGAAGAGGTTTTTGATTTCCGATCGGTGCTTTGTTACGAACATGTCGTTACAATAATTGCACCCGGGTCCCATCAACGTACGTCGTCACTTGCCGCGAAGTATCATGGTCGCATCATACACAGGTAGGCACACAGGCTGCGTCCTTCATTTTTCCATAGTGGGTCTGGTGGTAACTTTCCTGACAAGCTACCAAGCTACGCTAGCTTTCCAGGAGCAGAAAATGGTCATATTATGGTGCCTACTTAGATACTCGTTATGAACGGTGAGGAACGTCACTCATCCGTGAGACGAAGATAACGACAGTCCATTTTGAAGGATACTAGACCACGAGTTTGAACAGTTCCCAGAGGATACAGCAATACGATGGAATGAAGCAACAGAGACCCTTGAAATGTCACTCAGAATCAAAGGTAGAAGTCGACAACCGAGCGGTCGTCTGCCGGCAGGCGATAGGGGTGAAGGTGTATTGAGAAACCGGGCCATGGTGGGATCCCACGTTGCGGGACAACATGCCCCGGTTTGACAGAAGGTGATTTTAGGTTAGGTTCTGGAGAATGTGACTCGCATGCATCAGAACTTACATGCTGCTCGCTCCGAAAAGCGTTGCCTACCGTGCGGTATGCGCAGGTGGGGGAGGGGAAGGCTATGATGGCGTGTGACCAACCGTGAAGAGCGGGAGAAGAAAGAACAGCTCACAGGATAGTACGGGGGTGGACTTTGATCCCTATCGCTAGGAGGAATAGAAGCACCCTGACCCTGTGCTTGAACGAGAGGCGCAGCGCTCTGCACCTGGGGTGAGGTGACAGTGGTCTGCATTTGGCTTGTGGGAGGTCGCTGCACTGAAGTTGTGGCGACAACGACTTGACTTGTGGGCGCCGGTCTTCGCCCCCAATCAGAGGGTGGGGATCCATGGGCTTCACTTGACGGGAAAACGTTCGGTGCTTGTTCCGAATGTGTGGTACTCGACACTTGTCCCAAATGTGCGACTCTTTCTGCTTGACCCGAGAATGTACTTTTTGCTTGGTAAGGGGGTACAGAACCCTGCGCCGGGTAATACCATCCCACGTTAGGTGCACCATGGGGCATATAAGGCATCTGTCCTAGCTGCTGCGGTTCCCGCCGCGGAGGATATTGCTGCGGCTGCCCGGAAAAGTCGGAGGCCGCACTCTGGGAAGTTACTTTGGTGCGACGACGACGACGACGACGACATGCCAAGATCAGCACGGATAATATGAGGAGAATAAGCCCAGCGGCACCTGTGTGAACGATAAGAATTTAGGGCCACGTACTCGAACAATGTAACGAGATAGAAAACAGACCGATTGCAATTCCAACTATCCGTCCTGGTGTCAACCAATAGTAATAGGGGTAGTCGGTGTACAGATTTTTTTGAGACCGCGCGTATTCAATGCTCCGTTGGATGGCCATGACGGTGAGAGGATCTGTACAGAGGCGTTGATCAACGGGCGAAGGATGGAGGCCGTGGAGGTTCTTCGCTTCGACGGCTCCGAGTCGAGGAGCCTCCTAACAAACATTTGCTCCTAGCCAGACCTCGGGTCGGGTCGGAGTATGCCGACACTTGTAGTTGCGACACGCGTAATAGCCCTTGGCAAGTTGGACTGTTTTTTTTTTCTAATCGCCGCAAGTGTTGGTGTTCTTACACCGAGTCCGTTGGCATGAGAGGTAGCGGGGTGCAGCTCAGCCGCCGTGTCCATTTGTGCGTATAATGGGTGCAACGCTGACTCACGTCCCTGGTTCGAGGGCCCTCCAATCGTCGCGACGTTACTCCGTGATGTAATAAGCGGAATACCTTTGATTGGACAAGTGCTAATACAGACTCACGCTTACCCTGCAGGGCTTGACCTATCTATTCTGACCATCGTGGCTGGTGGATTCTGGCACCTGAGACACAGACAAGTATGTACGTATAATATATTGGGATTGGGAACTTCATTATCGTCGGAGCAATTGCCATGACAACGAACCATATGTTCCCAGGAAATGGTTGCTCATGTGGTTTGACGAGAGGCGGCATCAACCAGGAAGCTCTTTAGTGTTGTCAACAGCACAGTATGGTAAAAGTGAAGTGTAGCATCTGAATCAAGACTACATATATATCTAATCATGACTCACTGAATGACTCATCAGGAACCCAAAAACCAGATGTGCAACGACTCGGACATTGATAAACCCAGCTGTACATAAAAATTGGGTCCACCAACAAGAGGTGAGCATCACGCGGGAGGAGGCAAGGTTAAGGTCAACATCCAACAGATCAAGTCTGACTTCAATTACATAATTTTTTCCAATAGTCTACACGCGAGAATCAAAAAGACAGCACAAAAGGAGTAGGGAGGAGGTACCTACCTGGAATGACCTGTGCAGCTGTCTTATCAGGAGACTCTGCCATTACGGCACCAAATCCACTGAACAGGGCAGACTGGTCAGCAACAAACCCAGTCTGTAACGATATGTACGTACCTGCGAAGATGAAAGTCGATGTGACTATGACCGCGTCCGAGTCCTCTGTGAGCGCGTGCAAGTCCAAGTGAGTGAGATCGACTCACCAGTGGATCATCCAGGGTCCAGGGTTGTCTGTCGTGAAGCGAAATGTGACATTGTCATGGTTCGCTTGCAGTCCTGTGGATATGGTGTCCCTTCTAACGGGGTTTGCAAAGTTATAGGTGCTGCTTCCAGGAGTTTTGATGACGTCGAATGTGTGCTACGAAGGACCATCACCTTGTCTAGTACTTGCAAAAGGTAATAAAAAGTACATACACCGTGGAGATGAATCGGGTGCTTCCAAAAACCTTGTGAATGACGTACCCAAAATTCGAAAAAAAGGCTTACCGGTCCACCGAATGCGCCACCCGGCGAAAGCTCTGTCGCAGGTATGCTAACTTCAATGACTTTGCCGGGAGGAAGTACATAGATACTGCCGTTCGGGAGCAGCTGGGAGGGGTGTCGAGCGCCGCTCAGGATTTGTAATAGTACAGGCAGCGGTGGATTGGAATACGGGACGCCGTTGATCGTGTATTTCCCTTGGGAGAACCCGGGTACCATGTTGATGTTGACATCTGCCCGACCTGGTTCCGGAATACCGGGTGCGCCGGGAGATATCAAGGGGTGGACGTTGGCATCTTTGTAGGGTAGCACGTATGGTCCATGCTGCGTCATGGGTTCTTGTTCTAAAGCACCTGCATACCTCAAGGTGGCGGAGTTTTGCCCACCGTCAAAGGTCTGATTCGGATGATTAGGTAGGGCGCGAATCCAGTAGTTGCCCACAGTCTGGTTGGCGGTTACCACGACGGAATAGCGCTGACCAGGAAACACGGCTAGTGAGTCAACAACCAAAGGCTCCGTCTCAATACCATCTGTCTCGATGACTGTCATTGGGTGCCCATCAATCGTGAAGTTGAACCACGGGACACATGATGCCCCCACAATACGGAAACGATAACGCTTCCCCTGCTCAACATTGACAACGGCAAGCGGTGACATTGGCCCACCACCATACCGGCCAAGTCCATTGATGAGCGTCGCGTCTGGGCTAAATGGACCTTTGGTCAATTTTGAGGAAGGTTCATGGAACCTAGGCACGATTGAGCACCCATGACGGGAAACCATTGCGTCACGTATTACACACCAGTCAGAGAGGGTAATCACGGTGTTTGCTATTTAATTTATGAATGTCTTAACCAAAGTTTAAAGTGGTGCACGTACCGTCATCCACATCATATAAGTGTTTATGTGGGTCGTCGGGGTCATATATTACGAGTGGCCCTCTGAGTCCATCACAGTACTGAACCGAAAGATGAGCGTGGTACCAATATGTACCAGTTTGGTCAAACGCATTAAACTGATGTAAAAAGCTTTTGTATGGTTTGATGGGACACTGAGTCACACCCGAGGCGCCATCAGCCCAGTTCGACCGTTTCTGGTATATCCCATGCCAGTGCTGTCATCAATTTAGTATCCCAGCGAAATGAAATCATTTGGTCACACTGACTACACTTGTAGTAGTGTCCATTGATGTGTCATTGAGCCAGTTCACCACGTTGATTCTGAAGTCGTCACCCTTCACAACAGCAAGAGTCAAAACCACCGTGTCGCAGATTCCATATGAAATACTTTACTTTCCGAGCAGCAATGAGCGGTCCTGGGAAGGTTCCTTCTGCAAGGACAGTTCTGCGGTACGTGAATCCAATATTCTGAGTACAGTAAACACCACTTACGGCCGAGAGAAACCATCGGGAGCAATGACTTTGTTGACAATGTTCAACTTCGTTACGGGACTGAGAACTTTGGGTCCGTGGAACCCGGGTGTAGTAAAAACTGAGACCACAGATGAACAAGTCAAGGCCAGCACCAGAAAATGATAAGGTGTGGGTTTCATGGTGGCGACCTACAGCGAGTAATCTTTACTCGGCTGTAAAGAGCCTGAGGTGGCACAGAGGATGAATCAAGCTCACAGAGCTCATCCTGGCGGTTGTTTAAATATGGTGGGCGGCGGGTTCGAATTCATTGAGTAACCGACATGACGTTACCTGAATAACGTGGTCGCCGTGAGTTGTCCAACCGAATGACATGTAATTGGAACAGTGTTGGACAGGGACGAAGGTGAACGGCGGTCTAGTGAGTACTCGACATTCTGTGTCAGCGATGAGCAGGTCACCGACATTTCCGGCGTTGAGTTTAACTCAGCTGCTTTGCCTTCCTAGACTTTTGGCCCATCTGGACCTATGAAGTGAATGAAATTTTGAGAGGTGGAAGACGTATGTAATTTGAACCAATTTATCCGGTTTCGGGGTCTCCTTAGCATTAAGAAGAGAATGGCCGCTGCGTGCCACAATGTTGCCATGACCAGCCAGGACTTTAGCGGGTGCTGGGTAAATATCAGAGTACCGTTCATTGTAATGCCGCCTCACTCGCGCCTTGTTGGACCGAACAATAGCCAACTTCTGTTGTCAATTTCCGGGAGTCTCCCAAACTTCATTTGGACAGGAAAATAAGGTTAGCGGTATAAAGACCCCTTCGTGTTTGGCGGTGATCGCTGGGCCAGCCTGAGGGGACTCGCTCGGTTGCAAAGGACCTAGACAGAACTCAGGTAACGAAATGATTTGAAGTGACAGGATGACCGCGCTCAGACCTTCACCGTGATCTTGCTGGTCGTCCAACGCAAGTTGTGTCGTTACACTCTAGGATCATCCGAGTCGGCTTTTATGCGCCAAACGATCCGCCGTGTTCGGCTACAAACTTCTCGGTTCGTGTATATTCGGGGATGGCCGAGACCTAGCGATACCAACTTGTCGTCAGCTGAAGAAATTACTTTTTCGGGCTGTTCGCGTCTGGAGAGGATGGGGAATGAGAGAGAGGAAGAAGGAGAGGCTTCCCATGTGTTGGGGGAGAGCGGATGCGTCCAGACAGTGACCCGAGTCACGTGATCTGGATGGGCGAATCCGTCTGGGGTGCGCTGGAGACCAGAGGAGACGAGACCGGCCCGGCGCAGGAAAACACCTCCTACGAGACTGTTAGAGTAGAATCGTTCACTACGTTACCGCTTACCTAAGAACTGTAAAGTACCTAGATTATCTCATAGCCACTCGTCCTAACGTACGTTGTCCGTTATCACGAACAACATCTGCCGCTCCGTCCCGCGTCGCTCGCGTCCCGTTCCCGGCATACGACTCTTCAACATAACGGACCTACCCTCGCGTTACCGGGGTACATCAATTCGGTAACCGCACGACGGGCTGTGCGAGTGCGCTGACGACCGACGGGCTGCGTCGCAGGCACTGCAACTGCACGAAACACGCTGTTGACCGACGGGTCGTGTCGCAGGTGTCGCGGATCGTTTCACGAACCCGGAGTAGGTGCTCCGACCCGCATATATCCACATTCCAACTTCTTTTCGACACTCTTTACCTCGTCATCACCATGTCGTCTATCCTGAACACTGCTGTCATGCCGCGTCTCAACGAGACGAACTACCTCACCTGGCACGTTCGTATGCGTGCGCTCCTCATCCGCAGTGATCTCTGGGGCATCGTCTCGGGAAAAGAGTCACCGCCCGACCTAGCTAAGACTTCTCCAACGAAGATCGACAATTTCGCGTCACGCCAACTTAAAGCCGCCGCCGAAATCGCACTGTATGTCGAAGACAGCCAGATCATTCATGTCCAGGGTGATGATCCCAAAATCATCTGGGATACACTCGCTAGTGTTCACCGCACCCGTGGCCTCTCGACCCAGCTTGCCACTATGCGAAAGTTCTCGCGCATGGAAAAACGCCCGGAACAGTCCATCACATCGTGGATTGGAGATGTCAAGGCCCAAGCATATCTTATGAAGGATATCGGAATCGAGCTCCCGGATCTCTTAACCATCGTCGTCCTCACATCTGGCCTCCCTCCTGAATATGACTCTGTTGTCGTTGCTCTCGATGCTGTCAAACCCGACAAGCTTACCCTCGAGCTTGCCATCTCTCGTCTGCTCAATGAAGAAGAGTGTCATCTCAGCCGAAAACAACTTGACAATTACAAAGCATCACTTATCAAGGGCGAACCTGACATCACCACCGATGCTGCTTTCACTGCTCATCCCAGGGCCAACATTACTTGCTTCAAGTGTGGGAAAAAGGGTCATTACGCTAAGGAGTGTCTGGAGGAAAAGGAACGCGCTAATCTTGCTGAAGAGGAACCTGATGCCACATGGTGATTTCTTGGACCTTCAGGGGGTGTATGTACAATATTTCTTTCACTATCCCTTCCATTTGCTTGGTCTTGTTCATGATTCAGGGGGTGTGTTAGAGTAGAATCATTCACTACATTACCGCTTACCTAAGAACTGTAAAGTATCTAGATTATCTCATAGCCACTTGTCCTAACGTATGTTGTCCGTTATCACGAACAACATCTGCTGCTCTGTCCTGCGTCACTCATGTCCTGTTCCCGGCATACGACTCTTCAACAGAGACTGTATGGACAAATCCATGTATTTGGACAACGGCGAGTAGGAAAGGGACAGAGAACTACAGACATGAAAGGACAGACTAAAGGGAGAAGGTGGGTGGGGTGAAAAGAAAGACGATCACCACAAACTGACGTCATGGAAGCGGAGCAAGGGACAAAATGCCCATTCCGGCACTTTGTACCTGCCCGACGTCGGAGCCTGAAAACATGCCTCCGTAGCTCTCGTGCCGAGAGCGACGTAGGCTACACATTCAGGCTGTTCACGTCTGGAGAGGATGGGGAATGAGAGAGAGGAAGAAGGAGAGGCTTCCCATGTGTTGGGGGAGAGCAGATGTGTCCAGACAGTGACCCAAGTCATGTGATCTGGATGGGCGAATCCATCTGGGGTGTGCTGGAGACCGGAGGAGATGAGACCAGCCCAAACAGAGAGGTAACGCCGTGGGAGCGCGACAAGGGGCGCGCACCCAACCCTCCCAACAGAGGCAGAGAAGCGATGGGTAGGGATTCGATATGTAGAGGCGCGAGACAATCGAGAGAGCACCAGTAACGAAGGAAAGCATCCAAGGACCAGCGGCCAAGGGCCTTTACAACATCGGGGGGAACACTGGCCAGGAGGAATTCGGTAGTGCCGCCGATGTGGCCTGTTGTGGTGGGAAAGCAGTGGAAGGACCAAATGGAGTTGCAACGCATAAGGAAGCATCTTCAAGTGAGACAGCGCCAACCATTTGCTGTTCAGTAGGAGAACAGGGGAAGATTTTGGGGGATTTGATTAACTGAAAGATGGGAACAGAGAGCGGCGATGGGGTCAGAGGAGTCGCGCTGGCGGCAGATGACCACATCTTCGCCACGGGATTTTGCCACCTTTGTGAAAGGGAGGTGGCATTTGCGAGAGCCATTTCCGTTGAAAGGTGGGGAGAGATGGTAGCAGCAAGGGATTGAGAGGGGTTTGAAGGATTTCCCCCAAACGAACCTGACCCCAGAGGGCAAAACAGGCTGCATCCAGGGGGTCTGAGGCAACGAGGTCAGAGGCGAGGGCAGAGAGCATTGTGCAAGTTACGGGAGGACAGGGAGGCTTTGATGATTGGGGAGCCAGGTTGGATACTCTGTTGAGGATGCAATGGAGTCTGGCGCCGCCAAACCAGTGGGCATCATTGTAAACATGCCAGGCCTTGATAGCTGCCATATGGGATTGAACCGTGTCGCTGGAGAGAGAACCGATGTGGGAGGCGGTGAAGGCGCAGAGGTGTTCATCAGCTGGTAGACAGTGGCGGGCAGGGATATTTTCCATGTCGCAAAATGAGTGAAACTCCTTGATGACACCGTGATACTTTTTGAGCATGGGATCCGCCCAGGCATGGTCAAGGGAGAGTTTGATCTTTGCCTCAGTTTGGGCAGAAAATGGGAAGATGGGAAGGGTGCGTGGCATGAGAGAGCAAAGAACTCTGAGGATGTGGTTTGCATCGAGATCGTCACTCATGGTGGTCAGGCAAGAGTTACAATGAAAGGAATGTGGACAAATGGCCGAGCAATATAGAATACCAAAGGAGTAATTATACCAGAGTGACAAAGTGTTTTAGGTATGAGGGAAGGGGAGGAGGACAATCGAAACATGTAACTGACGACAGAAAGACTCCCTGTGAAATGGAGTCAGAGATGTTGTCTTCTGATTTGACCCATTCCACAGAAAGCCAGATTTTGTGGTCACAGAAGTTGGCAATGATCCGACGCAGAAGCTCGTTTTGAGCGGAATTGCGAGACCTGCCAGCTTTGAGGGCACCAACAACGCCTTGGTTGTTGGAATGGATGACGATGTGACAGTCGTGATAGTTTGAGTGGATAAGAGTGCGGAGACCGAGGTTGACCGCAACCATCTCTGCCCAACCGATGTCATGGCCATCTGACCTCCAGCCCTCAAGGAGTTTCCAGGCAAGCCAACGACCGTCCAAGAGGAGGCCAATGCCAAAGGAGGATGAGGCGTCAACGAAAACCGACAAGGGAAGAGGGTTAGATGGAGTGGCGATTGAGCACCCACACCATTCAGCCCCCAAAATGTCTTTCCACCAGTTGATGTCGGCGGCGACTTGAGAAGGGATGCGGTGACAAACGAAGGAGTTCTTGGCGTTTTTGAAGGAGGCGGCAAACTTGTAAAGGGCTGGAAGGCGGGAGCGGCCATCGGAAAGGACTAAAGTGCAGTGTTGGAGACAACCTGTGATGCGTTGACAGTCTTTGAGGGAGACCAAGGCGCCGTGAGCCCAAGAGGCAATGCAATCGAGATATTTTTGGCGTTTTTTGAGGGGAATTGAGACTGTTTTTGAATGAAGGTCCCAAAGGAAACCCAAGTAAATGAAAGAGGAATTGAATGGAACATGTTTTTCGAGGGCCCAAGGCCAGCCCAACTCTGCTGCGACTTGAAAAATTAGGGATTCATCGTAGGCAAAGGAAAAGGAGCCGTCAGGGAGGCAAGCGGAAGGGTAGTGGAAAAATATGTAGTCATCCGCCCAGTGGACAATGTCGTCAACGCCACGGTGATAGTAGATTGGAATGATCATGTTACCAGGGCGATCAAACAGCGGGCTGGAGCTAGAACAACTGAAGCAAGCGCAGTGGTTGATGTAAACAAGATCGTGATCATCAACCATGACCTTGACGCAAGCAAGATGTTGGTCTTCGGGTGCAATGGGAGAGTGGCAGTGAGCCGCCTTGACGTCAAAGACCACACCTTGGGAGCCCGGGGGAGCCTTGGCCATGAGAATCCAGCAGTCACTAAAGGTACCCCAATCAATATCGAAGACGGAGGAGTCAATCAGGGCATTAAGCGAGGGGGTGGAGGGGTCATTATGGGGAAAAGAGTGATCTTGAATAAGGCGGAACTTGGAGGAGCCCAGTTTTGGAATTACACCGAGCGGGCTAGTGCGAAAAGGGCCGATAATGGATTCGAGGTGATCAGGAGAAAAGGGTCCTGAAAATGTGAGGGAGGGGGTGGGTGAGTAGGTAGGCTGAGGAGGAAGGAATAGAAACACAAAGGGGAAAAACCGACCGGAATAACGATGGGCCTGAAGTTCTGTGCAAATGTAGGAGAGAATGAAGTCTAAATGCTCAATGCCAGAGTGATGATTGCTTGGGAGAAAGGAATGAGTTTGAACATAGGAATCTGGAACACCAATATGCCAGCCGAAACGGATGCCTTTCGGAACATCCACGAACTGCTCAAGGACACTGGCTTCCCCGAGGAGTTCTTCCCACTTCCACCAAAGGAAGGGGGTAACGACTGGAAGGTTAGGGATCGTGCAGCCTCTTCCATTGAAGTGGAAGCAAACCTGCTCACCCTGAGCAGTTTGCCACACGCTGTTGG
>JBBPJP010000505.1:0-20666 GCA_038088775.1 Boletus barrowsii | reverse complement strand
ATAATTCATAGAACATACCCTCTAGACCTCGTCTCAGCCAATCACTGTTATGGTCTACAAGGGGGTACTCATTTTTCGCTACACTTTTCTGTTCACTCGTCCACAGACTTGTTCTCTTACCATACACGGTTGTATTCATAGTACAGTCATCCTCTGCCTACTCAGATATGTTCTCGATCTCTTTCCCTTTTTGTCTCACACGGCGCCCCACCTATACCTATATTTAGACTTCCTTTCAGCTTCCGTCCACAGTCTCTTCATTTGGACTTCATCAACTGCGGACTACGCTTTACTGTGTATACTGCGTACTGCGCATCTCTGACTCGCACTGCTGCGCATTGAGTCATATGTACATACAACAGAGATGGAACCCCTTCGGGCTCCCACTCCTCTTATTCCCTTATTTATCTTCCACAGCACTTGGGGCCTACCATATATATAGTCTCATACTTCTTGCCTGTATTTTTCCCTAAGCTAGTTCTATGCAATATCAGCATTAGTTTCTAGTAGCCTTCGAGTCTAGAGAGCCTCTTCAGGTACCTAGATAGAAGAGACCCGTCGAGTCTTTGCATCGTCTCGAAGATAGTCCTTAGTCCTTCAGAGCTCCTCATCCCTCATCACTCTTTCATTCTATGTTCTTCGACCCATATCGCAGCACACTCTGTTAACACTATGCTGTGCATTACAAAAGAACTAGCTTGTCCCCTTGTCCCTACTTTCACATAGAGGACACTCCTCCCATCCACGATATCCTGCTTCAGCAGATTCAGAGCACCCTCTGACTCCCCTCCCTCCACCATGTCTACCCCGCATTCCTCCCCGCTTCCTAGACTTCACCAACTTCCCAACAACCACCCCTTTTACCTTGTCCTACCGGATCAATTCTCCTCCCAAGAGAGAGTCTCCGAATACAGACAATGTCAATAGGCACTCGCTGAGGTCAACCGAAGCCAAGGTTGGAATACCAACACCCTTTCCTCTGTCTCTGAATTAGCTGCCATCCCATTAGGGAGTCAGTTAGTAGCTAGCCGACTCTAGCTGAGTGTCCTGACTGGTTCTGACTAGTCATGACCAACTTCCAATTCACTGATGCCCTCTGACCCCTCTCCTTACTGCACCCGACTCTCCTATCATTCCTGACTAGGAACCCTCTGCTGTTTACCACGACCCTGACCCAGAACCGACCAGCCCACAGGACATTAATGTTGACCTGGCTCCAGAAGACAAAATGGTATCAGAAATAAAGGCCAGCCTTCCCAAGGACTTTTCCAGGGAGGCAGAGCCTCTAGGAATATTCAGCATAGTAGTACAGCCACCTGCTTACTAATCACATTATAGCCCCTTTTATTTCAGTGACAACTTCCTAGAGTACTTATTCCACAGGTAGTGGGCTCAATCCAAAGGAAAAGAGAATCAGGGAAGCCCATATATTCCATTAGTGAAGTGAAAATCAAAAAGACTAGCCACTGAATGTTTGTAATTCCAGCAAAAAGAGCTCACAATAATCCAATGAAAACACATGACATAACCAAATGAGGAAATTTCCCAGGCATGGTGTAACTGAGGGGTATGAACTTACCTTCTAAAGAAGGACACATAACACTGAATCAGGATCTTTTACAACTGTGCCCAAGTAGTTTGAGATTTGTACAAATTTTTTTTAACTGTAAGTCACCAATGCCTGTCTCTTCAAGCATACAATCATGGCCTATGAAAATGCTGAAATCAAGGAGCTTTACTGTGGTGAACACATCTGATAATAGTATAAACCACACAGCATTCAAGTCCCAGCCCCAAGAGACCCAAAATCTTTGCTAATATGTTGGTTGGGCATGCAAGGAGGTGAGTGTCTGGATGCTATCTGAGTTGTCTGTTGAAGAGTTGTATGCCGGGAATGGGACGCGAGCGATGTGGGATGGAGCGGCAGATGTTGTTCGTGATAATGGACGAGGTATGGTAGTACAGGTGGCGGCGAGATAAACTAGGTACTGTACAGTTTATTAGGTAAGCGGTAACATAGTGAATGATTCTACTCTAACATTGTCTAGTGCTGGTCCCAATTTGGATGCAACTTAAACAAAAAAAAACAACTACAAATCTCATACTACTTGGGAACCACTGTAAATCAAAATGATAATAATAATAACTTGCTATCTTTAGATATTTGAAATAGTCAGGAATAGCTGTGTGAATCATGGTGACAAATTTCCAATGTTATATGGTAAACAATATGCAACACATACAAACAAATACTAAAATGTATTATATAGTCATTGTGCTCACTTCTTGCACTTCTCTCATCCCCATCAATATTGTTAATTGCTGAAGGTGATTGTGTTGGAGGTAATACTACATCATTTTACAATCATTACATGCAGATCTGATTTTCTTCTTGTTTACCTAGTGTTTTGCACTTGAAGTCTGCTCAGACTCTAGTCATTCTATTATAACAGAACAGTATATGATCTAATATTTTTCAAGGCTAGCCAAAAGTAAAACAATGGCATTGTCTTTGAGCCCACACAAAGTTTCATATCCTTCACCACTATCCAACACAACACTACAACCTTGTTGTATGCTCTTTCCTTTTTACACTTTTTAAAACTGAAAACATTGCTCAACAGCCTCTACTCCAAGACAATTCAGCACAGTTGCACACACTTGCAGGCTTGACCATGAGGTATATTTGTAAATACTATGATTGCTCATCCACAATTATGACAATGCTTTCCCAAGGCATTGACCATCAGTCAGACAGAAACACCCCTGCTTAGCTCGGGCTTCGGGCATGTCACTCGTGATGAAGACCTGAACCAGCCTACTACTTCGCCCAGTCAGGCAGCATCTGACCTTCCTGCCTGGACTTCACTCAAAGATGAAGGTTCAGTAGTGTCAGACTCGGAGGTGGATGAACTCGCAACCAGGAAAGTGGTCGAGTCAGCGATGAAACAACCCTCGGGGCCGCCAACCAACACAGCTCTGCAGGCAACAGTCGAAAGTACCCTGACCGCTGGACTGGCACTGAGATTACCGTCCAACAAAAAACCTCCCAAGAAAAAGAAAGCCCGGTTTGATGGCGTTGTCATCGCAACAAAGCCTCCACCTTACCGAAAGTTGAGCGCTCAGACTCGGACGCAACATGCGCCTGCACCTGCGTCAAGTGCGTGGACGTTCAACTTGGTGGACGCGTTGGCGCGCACATTTGATGCGAATAGACACACCGGCGAGGTCCCATTTCCACGTCCATCTCACACGGCTTCTCGCTCGCGTGACGACGCGTCTACAGAGACTACCGAAGCTGAAGACGAGCAGCTCCAGCTGAACACGCGTCTCGCCCACACCACCTTAAAGAGACAGTGCCGCGGGCAAGCGAGGATCATCGCTTCCGAGGCTAATTCCGAGGACGCTGCGTCTCTTCCACTGCAGGACATTACACAACCCGAGCGACCGGTCAAACGACTCAAGCCGATCCAATATGAAGCAAATCCCACACTCATTGATGCAGCGCTGGGGACTGAACAAGCGCCAATCAGCTGGGACGCTGAACTGGACTTTATCGCCCAAGACGAAGAGTTTGTTGCTCAGGCACAGACTGTACACGCTGCGGAGGTCCAGATGGCAGCCGACGAGAATAACCCTACTGCCAGCTCACTGGCAGTTCCCGTGCCCTCCTCGGCCCAGCCCCCGGTACTAGGGAATGAAGATCGTATGCCGACGTGGGGGGAGCGCAAAGGGGCCGTGCTTTCACCCTACCAATCTCGCGGGGCCAAGTTCAGGCAACGCTTGGACGCCATTTTCGGGGGGAACACTGCCATACGCACGGACCGAGTCGCTCGGCCCAAACCCGTAAGTGATCGCGGTCTGCTTACAACTGTAACTGCGCTCAGACCGGCGTGTTTTCAGGTGGACCTCGACTTGATTGCTACGCTCGACGAGGTCGATAGAGAGCCTAGTCCGAGCGTCAGTGCGTCAACTGCATCAGTGCCGAGCTCCGCCTCCACCGCGGAGGTGGTCACGAGCGCCATCCCCAGCACACGTATCACCAGCCAGTCTCCTGATGTCCCACCCACTGATACCACTATGGACGACTTGCCAAGAGAACGACTCAACGCAGCTGATTTCTCGACAAGATCAACTTCTGGCACTAGCGAAGAACAGATGAATGGTTGGGTTGCCGCTCTGCAGCGCCTTGTCAAGGGCAAAGTACACGTCAAGGAGGAGGTGAGCTCGCGCCTTCCTTAGATGCACCCTCATCATCACCCATTCATATATCATCTAGCATCTGGAGATGTTGAGCATCATTCTTGCAGAGATAGAATCTATGAAAGACAACCTAGACGATCCAATGGTCAGCCTATATCCAAGTGTCAGCGCACTCCACTCACCGTAGCATCTTTAGACCTCGGAGCTGCGTGAGAGCATCAAGCAGCTCTCTGAACTACACGAGATACCATTCGGAGATAGGAACAAGTTGCGCCAGCGTGCTGGAAATATTCTTCATACTTGGCCAGCTATGAGGGAGGGGGCCATTTGATGACCTTGCTCTTTGATGCAATCCGCTATACCTAATTTTTTTTCTTACCCCGTGATAACATCCATTGTTCTTTTCGTTTTTGCAGCTCCGTTACTTTGTTGAATCGAATTCGCAATGATAGATTGTGTTTGTCTGACTACGGAGACATCGTGCGAGGATTCTCGATATTCATGTCGACGCTATTACTTGCCCACACAGAAGGAACTGAATATGGCTCCTAAAACCTCCTCCGTACTGACCTCGGACCCAGAAACCGCTCCGATTGCACGTGCAGCATATCGCAAGGATTCTGCAGCGATATCAATCTGGGACAGTGCTGCGTGAAATACTATGTCAGAATGAATGAAGCTCCCAGATTACGAGCGGCTTACGATACGACTTGAATTCCTCTAGGTGCCTTACTGCGGATTCCAAGTAGTCTCGATGGCGGGCCTGAGTAATGAGTGGAGACTCGCCAAGAGACATCGTTTCAGTGTACCTTGTGACTTATGAGGAAGTGATGACACTGATGACCAAGTGAGAGCTTACGCATATCTCTCCTTCAGCACCGACCCAAGACCATCCAAAAATTCCTGAGTTCCTTCACCAGAACGAAGGCTTATACTCCAGCAGTGTCGCGAAGTCCCTGAAGCGTGTTGAAGCAGAGCATCATTCAATGCTTTCCGTAACTCGTGAGTGGGTGAGCGAAGCAGGTCAGATTTGTTGAGGAGAAAAACGGTGTTAGGCTTCAGATGGCGAATGACATCATCTGGTATAGCAACCTTTACTTCACGCTCTGCCGTTCTCGGAATGATCTCGTCGAGAGAGAGGACACAAATCGAGATATCTGCAGTTTGAATACTGTGACTGTCAGTACTGTTCCGGCCAAAACAAAACAAGCCGGACCCACACATTACCAGCTCGCTCGACACCGATCCTCTCTATCGCATCATCAGTTGTACTTCGGATTCCCGCAGTATCGTTCAATACAACAGGTAACCCGCCGATATCGAGAGTGAGACTGAGGATATCTCGTGTCGTGCCAGGGATCGGAGATATGATGGCAGCGTCTCGTTCAGCTGAATGAAACGTGTCAAACCCATCGTGAATGTGAATACACACTTAACGATAGACGAACCGAGAAAGTTGAAAAGGCTGCTCTTTCCAGCATTTGGAGGTCCAAAGATGACGAGCCTAATGCCGGACCGAAGAATCTCTCCCCTGCGATTGTCGGACAAATGGGAACGAATGCTGTCTATGATACCCTGTGCCCGGGCGCACGCTAGATACTATTATCATTGACCGGATCCGGGGAGATAGGTCACACACGAACCTTGCTCAAACATCCGATCCTGCCCCAACTCATCGACATCCTCACCAAAGTCAATGAAGCCTTCAACATACATGAGACAATCCAAGATTTGAGCTCTGAGAGCGTTGAAGCGAGTACGTTGAATGCCCTGTTGCAGGCTAGCTCGTCAGAGTAAGGTCCTCCCGAATACGAGAAGTGGGGCTTACTGCTACATTAGATACCGCGACGCGTCTTTGCGCCTCCGTTTCGGCATCGATGAGATCCCGCAAGCCCTCTACCTGAGTCAGATCCAACCGTCCACCTTTGAAGGCACGCCGAGTGAACTCTCCTGGCTGGGCTGGGCGGCAGTACGGTAGCCTTGACAATGCTCGGAGGATAGATGAGAGCACCGCTCGGCCAGAATGAACTTGCAACTCGACAACATCCTCGGTAGTGAACGATTTTGGTCCTGTGTGGGCATAAATGAATAGGTTTCAACTTGGAGCTAGGAGACTCGCCTTTGAAGAAGATAACTAAACCATCGTCCAATTTCTCCCCGGTGAGAGGGTCGATGATATGGCGCAATTCTGCAAGTCGTGGTGTGGGTAATTTGTCGATGGTAGAACCACGGACAGGACGAGTGACGGCCTTCCAGACCTTGCAGGCGTCAGGTCCAGATACTCTGACGACAGCGATGCCCCCTTTGCCTGGAGGGGTGGACAATGCATAAATGGTTCGTCGCTGAGCATCGGAGGGCGTGTGATGGCGAGCACCCGAGTGTTGGTAATAAGCACCGGAAGCTGACTGATTTGGGAGGCCATGCGAATGGAAGGACTCGGTCGAATTTCTATGTGGAAAAGAATGAATGACAGATGGCAAAAAGAGCTTTGGCGATGCAAAAAGGGACTGTGGTGATCTGCCACGAAGACGTCCAACGCTGCAGTAGCTCGAGCATGGCCGCACCATAAAACCAGTCTTTTTGGCAGCTCGCCAACTTGGACGGCGCGTTCCAGGGATGCATTTGGCACCCGACCACAGCGCGCGCTTGATCTACCCTCTTTCTCACGCAGGTGCCCTCGACCTCAATCCAACAAGCTCCCGGATACTTCACCACCAATCTACACGTCCAGCACGCCGATATCGCAGTATTCACCATGGGTCAAACGCGTTCGTCTGTTCTTTGTGATTAATCCGTCTTGGGCTCACGCAACAGCGCACAGCGTCCCAGTTCATGGAGGACATGCAAAAGCGGTCCAACTGTACGTTGATTGCCCGTGTCCGCACTCCATTCAAATTTAAATGACTCGATGAACTAGTCACGTCCGCCGAGCTAGAACGTCTGAAGAAACGTTTCATGAAACTCGATAGGTATGGATCCAATGTATCAATTCAAAGAAGCCACCATGACCCAACACGTTGCTAGTGATGGCTCAGGGTCTATCGACCGCGAGGAGTTCTTGCAAATACCCCAGATCGCAAGCAATCCATTGGCATCACGAATGATAGCCATCTTTGACGAAGAGTGCGTATCGCGTGATCAAACATGAACCCTTTGACCATATCTACTTGGGTTCAGTGGTGGAGGGACCGTTGATTTTCAAGAATTCGTTGGCGGCTTAAGCGCTTTCAGCAGCCGTGGCGGCAGAGAGGAAAAGTTGAGATGTCAGTCGGGCCGTCTATTTCTTTGTCTTGGAGCTTACCGCCATGACACAGTCGCTTTCAAGGTTTATGATGTTGACCGCGACGGCTACATCTCCAACGGTGAACTATTCCTTGTGCTCAAAATGATGGTTGGCAACAACCTCAAGGTGCAACGTGCTCACCTACTTCACGGACTACCTCATCAACACCCTGCTTCTCTAGGACCAACAACTCCAACAGATAGTCGACAAAACAATAATGGAAGGTGACCATGATCGAGACGGCAAACTCAGCTTTGAAGAGTTTGCTCAGATGGTGTCGAACACGGTAAGCATTGTTACTTTCTCGCCAAGACGACTATCCCCACAACTCGGCTCGATTAGGATATCGTGAAACAAATGACTCTGGAAGATTTATTCTAGGCCAATATACATCATACCATCGACGTCGCGCAACACGATACCATGGGTACACGGTGTGTTGATCAGTCGGTAAACATGCGGTGCAGTTGTTTGTACTATACCACTTTTATTGTCATGGTTGTATGTTAGGAACCCCCCTCTCGAAGAAAAACTGATCCTAAACCCCAAGGAAGTCCTGTTCGCTCTCATCACCCGATCACCGTTTCAAAGTCTTTCCTTGGCATCCGTTGGACGCGTTGGTTTTGTGTAACCGACCTCAGACACGCTTGTACCCATTCCGTGTAATCCACCTTCATACAAGAGATCTGAGTATCACGCAAGACTGATATGTGGACGTGATCGACCTCGTCAACCTGTCGAGGCATGCCGTCACAGTGAAAGATATTCCAAGCATCACACCCACGAGATATATACCAGTAAAGCAACGACTTGACTCACGCTCAGGACTGATGCCAGTAATTTTAGATCCAATCGATATTGATGCCAACGCAGTATGACACCTGCAGGCGTCGTCAGCGCCATCCTCACCTCATTACAGCAAGTTTTCTTGCCTACATCAACGCCTTGGCGTTGGAGTGTGTCCGAGAACGTACTAAATGCTCGAAAAGACGCAAGCATACGACTCCGCAACTTGTAATGTGCCTGATGGTGGCCTGCATCACCTTTATGTAAGGTTCCCATTCAACGAGCGGGCAACAAATTCGCGCACTGGTTGAGCTTGACGAGCTCAGACGCCAACGACTCCAAATAATGAAATGGTTGTAAGGGTCATGGATATCATTGAGAAGGGGTAGCACTTTTACGCAAGAAAATAAGTAGGTGGTAGTTAAGACCAGATGACGGTGTACATAATGAAAGAACAACAGTCCAACAGGTACGGGGAACAAAGGCAAGCGCCAGCATGCCGGCGGGTAGTGTGAAGATACACCAGGGCCATCACTCTGTGTGAGAGCGCCTGCCACATCGACAGTGGGAATAGGTGTAAGAATGATTGATAAACGCGGTTTCGGATCGCGGATAGCCCTCTATTCTATATTTCGCCTGACAGACGAGCGGCGTACGGAGCATAAGATGAGGTGAGCAATGAAGTGGTGACCACAGTTGTACAACAATGCCGAGGGATTGTACAGATCCGATCAAACAGGAGCGGGGTGAATGGAGTGGTGCAGTATCTGGGTCGTGTGGCTACTTGATCATTCCCAGGAGGGGACTACGCCCATCATGAAGGGGGGATGCGAGCTCGGCATTCCCACATGGCTGAAAAAAGAGGTATGTGTTTGTTGCGTCGACTGTGATGCTTGCAGGTAGAACGGGTCCGTGGATGTGAAAAGAGAAGAAGTACAAGGATCGGGGGGAGAGCTCGTGTTTGACGACGAGAGTGGCATGGATGGGGTAGAGAAGACCCTTGTAACCGAACCACAGGCATCGCCCTTGTGAGAAGACCACAGGTTTGAATTTTGGAAGTGCGATGAATCGGTTGTTACCATGTCCTCCACAGTGCGTTCTTCGGCCATCTCTTCAGAGTCACACCAACCATCATTAATGCTCTGTCGCCGTGCGTAGGAAAAACTCCGCCTACGGGAGTGATCTGTGTGCTCTGGGAGTGGCCAGGTACATGAGGCGGAGGATGGGGTCCGGGCGGTAGGGGTTGTGCAGTGCTGCACATTTCCCGGATCACGCCGAACAACGCTCACGCTAACCCCGTGCACAAAGGCAGAAGCGTGAGGGGGAGAGGGGGAGAGGGACAACTGGTGGGTCAAGAGGGTTTGCGCAAGCTGGGCCTGGAGGGAGAGTGGGCGTAGCGAGTGAGATAAGCTTCTTTTGCAAAGCGATGTGGGGTAAATGAAACGTGGTCTACCTGAAGAGCAGCGAGGTCGGTTGCTTCCTGGCCGATGTGGTTTGCAGAGAGTGAAGCGACGAGGTCGTCGACTGACAAGCTCATGATCAAGGGAGGGGGGGATGGTCAGTTAGAGATGTGTGTCTGGGGAGGCAAGACACAGGAGAAGGCAGGGTCGCCAAGTGCTATAAATCATCAATATTAATACAGAACGTTTGCATTGCCAAATTCGGACTCCGGTAGATCCACACCTCAGTTGCCGTCCAGTGCACTGCCGGTGGGGCATAATTGTGTGCCAGGAAGCGAGGCGAGCCCACAGCGGTAGATCCGGGTGCGAAGGTCACGGCACAGTCGTGTGTGCATTATAGCGCCAGGACCGTGGCACGTTGGGCAGTGGGCGTATGTGTCCACTATACCTTGAATTTGATGGTTGATTATGAAGAAAGATTCACAGCACTGACAGATGCACAGCTGCTAAGAACATCTGGATACTCTATAATACTTCCTAATTCATTGTCGTAGCGGGCTCCGAAGAAACAACATTACCAGGTGATGGTTTCTTGATGTCCATGGCGTGAGCCTGTTTCTTCTGCAAACTCTGTAGATATTCCGACCCTCCAGCGTTGAAGAAGACGACACCGAAGCCCACGATCCAGCAACCATACCATCCCACACGAGACCACACTTCTATCGAGTCCGTAAAATTTAACAGCAAGAAAGGCGCGGCTGCATAGTTGACTAGCAACGTGCTAACGAGCATGCCTAGGATATCATAGACACGTTTTGCCCAAGTTGGTGGAGCTCCTGGGGCAGGCAGGACAAGTGGGCGGAAGCCAGTTCGGCACTTTCGACCGAGATAGGTAACAAAGCCACCGAGGATGAATGTAAAGTAGTATCCAATCGCAATGCCATGCTGGATAATCTTTGTCAGTTTTGTACGAGAAAGCACACACGAGCTTACCCAGAATGCACTTGTAGCAAAAGTAATGAGGGTGCTGCGGAAGCCTGGCTTTTTACCATTAGGAGTAACTCGCTTGTAGACGCATTCCCTGAGCCAAATGTTTGTATTGATGTTCCACGAATCCAGAAGGACCTTGAAGTTCGAGGGAAACTCAATTTCCAGTATCTTGATGTTCGCCGCACCCTCCCAGAGGGACTCGCCAGAAGGTCCAAATCCGGCGAAACCAAGTCCAGTCAGGATGCTTGCTCCCTAACGTACAATTCAGTTGGTTATATGCCAGCATCGATGGCCCTTTTACCTCCGTCAAGGTCCAAACTGCATAGTATTTGCAGCGCTCGATGAACCCGTAGAATTGGAAAACAGTGATCCTGGTAGGTTTGATAAGCTAGACGCACCATCAACCCGAGGGTTCGACATACCTATAGAGGAGGCTTTGCTCTGCGAACCAGGGTGTCAATGTGGTTGAAAAGTTGTGAGTTGGGTTCACGACGACATAAAGTCCAAGAAATGCAAGCCCCGTCAACATCTTACGGTAAGCAACACGTTTTCTACCATCAGGAATCGCTCTTCGCATCGGCTTCGTAGATTCAGCCGATTGAAAGAGGGACTCGTCAATTAGCGATGAATAGGATGCGTAATCAAGATATGGTCCAACTAAAGATCCAGGGAAGTAAAATCTTATCATACCAGTAAGACGCAGTAAACACGAAAAACCGGTAACTCACGAGTAACCGAGGAACTCTAGCAATGTAGGGTATTTCGTAACGCGTTTCTGGAGTTGCCACTTGTCCAGATCCTACGATAGTTTCAAACAATGGACTACAAAAGGGTGAAACGAGGGTGAAACAAACCTCTTTCGGCCTCCTCCCGTCGTAAACGTTCCACGCAAACGTCGTCAATTTCATGACGAGGACCATCTGAGGCCCTGTGATCTCCATCGTTTCATAACTTAGCTCATAGACTATGCGGATAGCATGACTACGGGAACCAGTCAATATCAACAGAACTGATCTGAAGCGCACTTACTTGACGGTGAGATGGCCCATGGCAAAGCTAAAGTGCTGTTAACATGATACAATACAAATGAACGGACGATAAATAGACTTGCATGAAGACAATCCATGGCATACTGGGACCTCGAATATTCGCAGCAATAAAGTAGGTCCCAAGAACGCTACCGAGAAGTTGAAGGAAGCCCCAGTGCAGATTGAGAACAGGTATCAAGAAAAAAATAGAGATAAATATATTGAAAGCATGCTTGAGATTAGGCTGAGACGATGGAATTCTTATGAAGAGACTCCCGAGGGGATACGCGATCAGGAGACACCAAATAAGCTGTCGTGCAACAAAGGGTGTCAATTATGAGTCACAACGTTGGAAAGCAAGATACCTTGATCTGGTCGACAGATGCCCCAAGTGCATCCGCCAGTGGTGCAAACAGGGCGTCCATTGCGTGAGGCAGCAGCCTGAGGGTGGAAAGAGCTCGAGGCAAAGTTGAGGCAAAGGAACCAAAAACGAACTTGTGTAGCTAAATTTCCCACGTACTTATGTAATTTTCGTAGAAGACAATCTCATTTGTCGACTTTTGTTCCGGAAGGGGAAGGATGCCATTCTCAGTGTTAGTCAAGGTACACTAGCCCCCTCGCAAGGTGTTCAAGCTATCTTCGCTTCAAGTTCCAGGCCCAATCCTGCCTTTCGTCACAAGGAAATGGCTCTGATGAAACAGATGTCCACGGAGCATACCAAGTCGGTGTGTCCGTGGAATCTGGATGTCCAAGAGGGGAAGCTTCACCCCCTCTCCCTATGCGAGAACGTCGGAGACTGCCAGGCTGGCTATCGACTGCCACGTAGGCGACAAACATATTAGTGATTGTGTGTGACTGGGTTGGTGGAGTGCTGCCTAGGTCATAAATTAAAGTCTAAAGAGGACACCATAGGAGCTTCCCAAGTTCCGGTTTGGCTGAGTTGATGGCACCAGGCAGCTGCGGCTGGGGGACCAATCTTTTTGAATTCCCACTGCTATCGGCGGTGTGGTGCTAGCTAGTCTGGTGACCAGACTGTCGACGTCGAGTGGTCTCGTGGAGCTTTAAAGCTTTATACAATGTACACCATTGCTCCTTCAGACTGTTCTTTCCAAATTACAGACTCATGGACGGTGAGAGGGCCATACAGCGAATCGCTAATAGCGGTGCGACCGTGTCCTCTATGCTGCGTTCTTCGAATACTCATTTACCGATGTCCTGTCACCCGTGAAACAGTTCCCGCTTAGTTCGATAACTCATAGGAATGGTCGGGAAGTGAGGCGAGGAAACATCCGAGCAACAAGGGCGCATACTTATCGCATCACGGAGAACGAATTTACACCGACACCGTCTACACTGTTATGTATGAAGATGAAAAAGTGAGGTGGTGATCAACACCTAATTATCGAACCCAGATGGGCCCATCAGTAAATTAGTTTTTGTTCCTAACTGCTCCAGACCACTTAGAACCTTCGGCTAACACCGGCTAACACCTAACCATATCCCTGATGTGCTCTACGAATAGTCCAGGCCTAGTTCTTTCTCTCGTCCTCAACTGCTCTCCTCCACAGCGGTTTCCGGTGTGATTATAACATTAGGTGACACGGAATGAGGTCTCTTGGTGTCGACGACGTGCCTTTGTTCTTTCTGAAAACTTTCCAGATACTCCGATCCTCCTGCATTGAAGAAAATGACCCCGAAGCCCACAATCCACCAACCGTACCATTCCAGGCGAGACCACGCTTGCATCGTGTTCGCAAAGGTCAACAGCCTGAAGGGAGCAGTCATGAAGTTGAGTAGCAATATGCAAGCGAATGTGCCTAGAAAGTCATAGATACGTTTCGGCCAGGTAGATGGTACTCCTGGGGGAGGCATGACAAGTGGGGGTATGCTAGCTCGGCACTTTCGACCGAGATAAGTAACAAGGCCTCCGGGGATGAATGTGAGATAGTATCCGATCGCGATACCATGCTGGGTACCCCGTGTCAACGTTATATCAGAAAGTAAGCCTGAACCTTACCCAGGATGCACTAGTGAAACACGTGATGAGGGTACTACGGAAGCCTGGCTTCCTGCCCTTGGGAGTCACCCGCTTATAGACGTACTCCCTAAGCCAACGTTCGTGTTGATGTTCCACGAATCCAGGAGAACCTTGAAGTTCGAGGGCAACTCAATTTCCAGTATCTTGGTGTTCGCGGCTCCCTCCCAGCGAGACTCGCCAGAAGGTCCAAATCCAGCGAAACCAAGTCCAGTCAGTATGTTTGCTCCCTGAAGTACAAATCAGCTGATTACATGTCAGTATCGAAGCCCCTCTACCTCTGTCAAGGTCCAGATAGCGTAGAACTTGAAACGCTCGACGAACCCATAGAGTTGGAAAACAGAGATCCTGTTGGGTTTGGTGAACTAGACGCCTCATCAATAGGGAGGGATGAAGATACCGGTAAAGGAGGCTTCGCCTCGCGAACCAGGGTGTTAACACGATTGTATAGTTGTAATGATGGGGACAAAACCGTAAAGAGACTCAAAAATACGAGCTCCTCCAACATCTTACGGCAAGCAGCACGTTTTCGACCATCGGAAGTCGCTCTTTGCATCGGCTCTGTGGGCTCAACAGAATTGAACAACGTCCCGTTGATTAGCGATGTATAGGTCACGTAGTCCAGATTTGGTCCATACAAAATCGAAGGGAAGTAAAATCTGTTCGTACAAGGGCTCGGCAGCAGAGCGAACGTAGGAGACTTATGACTTACGAGTAGCCAAGGAACACTAACAATGTAGGGTACTTCGTGATGCGTTTCTGAAATTGCAACTCGTCTAGATCCTACAATCGTTTAACGATGACGAAAGTGATGCAAGTATGAGAACAACAAACCTCTTCCGGCCTCTGGCCATCATAAACATGCCATGCAAATGTCGTCAATTTCATAGCAAGGATCATCTGGGCGCTCGAGATCTCGAGCGTTTCGCGACTGAGCCAGGCTTCGCGGATAACATGACTACGGAAAACGGTCAGTGCCAACAGCAACTTATTCAAGCGTCAGACATTGCATACTTGACAGTGAGATGACTCATGACAAACCTAAAAAATCTTGTTAGCATGATACGACGGTGTCAAAGAGTGACGGCCAGACTTGCATGAAGACAATCCATGGCATGCTGGGACCTCGAATATTCGCAGCAATGGCGTAGGTCCCAAGAACGTTGAAAAGGAGCTGAAGGAAGCCCCATTGGAGATTGAGAACAGGTATCAAGAAAACGACAGAGGTGGATATATTGAAAGCATGCTTGAGATTAGGCTGAGATGACGGTAAACCTGTGAATAGATTCCCGACGGGGTACGCAATGAGCAAACACCAAAGGATCCACGTTTCAAAAAGGATGAGAACTCATAATTACAACTCAGAAGTTAACCCATACCTTGAGTCGGTTTGATCCCCCAAATGCATTTGCTAGGGAAGAAACGAGAGTATTCATCCCGCAAAGAGTTGAAGAGACAGTGGGATACACCAACGTGCCTTAAATGGTCAAGTGCTCACTCTGAATTAAGCTCAAATTCTGCCGGCATCTGTTGGGCTGTCTCGCGGCGTAATGTTTTTTGAGTACTGATTGGTTGGTCTGATAGCATTGGGTCACATGTCGATCAACGTTCGATGAACTTCAGTTCGACTGAGAGGCTGTCGAAACAGCTCGAAACTCACACAAATGTGTTATGTTGGGCAAACCCATTAAGCGATGCAGACGCACGCAGTAGTCAGTACACTTTGTCCTTGTCGTTCCTATGTTCAATTCCTCCTCGCTTCCTTCAACAGCGCACGCAGGCGCAATCGTGCGCTCTCCGTCCCAGGAGCAAATGGCTTTGAGGGTGCGAGGGACGCAACATGGGAGGTTTTACTTCTTTCTTCGTTCCGATATTCCGCACCCCTTGAGGACGATGTCGCAGGCTGGCTATCGTAGTGCCACGTGCGCGACAGGTATGGTAAGCGGATCGACGAATCATGACCGGCTACGAAAGGCGTAGTAAACTGCAGCTCCAAGCTGCTAATACTCGCATTAATCATCGTTGTAGATCCCTCTACCTCCTGTGTGTCCGAATCCACCGACGATGCGAATTCCATGCCCGTAGACACGCTATCAACGGAACCTATGCTTGGAGAGGGCATGCTGGTCGAGCTGTCCGCAAATGGATCGGAGGGTTGTCCGTTACTGCTTTGGAAGGACTCCCATACAGGAACTCCGATATGGTCGGGTGTCAACGAGGGTCTGCAGAATGTTTTTCGCGTGACTGCATTCAAACGTGGTGTTTCTTCGGTCATCACCCTGTCTCGTCGTTCCTCGGAAGCTCCGAAGTCGCACGAAAGCGTATTTGGCAAGGATTTGGATCGTCTGCGCGCGCGACACCTGAAGAGAGTCATAGCCAGCGCAACGACGCTTAGCACCCCCAACACCGGACCAAGAATCACCGATAACATGCTGGTCATTACTTGTCGGGAACAGTATATGAGTTATGGAATGGATGGGACACACCTGTCCAAAGTTGACGAGCTATTGGAATGTATATCGCGGCTAGCAGTCGGGACTGGTACTAGGCTCCCGGGACCAACACTCTCCAGCGTTAGCGTTGTCTGAAGGATAGTTTCTGATTGTGTGGATGTAACAACGGTAACCCAGGAACCGCTTGGCTGCGGAGCTGTAGGCCGTTCGTTCCGGGTATGGGTAAGACCTGCGCTAGAAGGCATCGTCAAACATCGTTTCCGGAGCCGGCACCTGACCTAGTTTCTCACCTCTTTGTACTAGCCGTCACTCCAGCGACAACGCTAGAAACGAAGGTAGGAACCGACATCGATACTGCTGAAGTTGGTTCTGGTGCCGGGTCTGAGGTTGAAGTCCCCATACAATGATTCTGATGATTCGTAGAGAAAGTAACCCGGATAGAGCTCGCATTACAAGTAGTGTATCCAGGTGTCGAAGAGTGAGCCGAAGAGTACGCCGAGGAGATTCCCGAAGAGACATGTGCCGTACCTTCACTCTGAACGGTCAAAATAAAGCTAGTACTCCCGGAAGGCTTTGGATGGTGAAGCGAAGCGAAGGTAGTCGAACACGGGGTCATTGTTGCAGGGGAGGTATTTGGGAATGCGGTTATATTCGCTGTGGAGAGGTAACCAATTCCGCTGGTCGTGGATGTCACATGTGACAATATGGATGACGAGCCAGTGTGGCTGGTACCAGATGCGCTACCACTTGTCGGCGGCGGCGAGTGTGAGGTCGCCAGCAGTCCATTGAAGGTAATTACAGCAGTGGTAGATGACTTCTTAACCATGTTTGAGGGAGAAGTGAGGACCCCTGACTTGCAGGATATGCAGTGGTCAAAGCTGGCCAAATTACCAACGCCAAAGAGACCGGATCCTGGCATGCCTGTGCGGGCTTTCCCCTTGACTGGGTGGGGAGATGTGGGGACAAAAGTTCCAAGAGGACTAGAGTGCCCACAAATCCATCCTGAATTCAAGAGATGCCTTTATTTAGAGCGGAAACCCGAGGACTGTCGGCATATGGGGGGACGACAACGAGAAGCTCCGCATCCACGTGGACATCTCTGCAATGCTCCTGGTAGCGCGAGAATATCATTCGGGGCACTGACCACTTTCCAATGAGTTTCCATGGCAGGATATGTCGCGAGAACGGGCTGAGTACGATAGTGCCCCGGTTTGAACCAGTGTTTGGATCAGAAGCTCACCTCTAAGCTTGCTACTTAACGTTGGGCGATGTACCCATTGAATACGCGAGAATGTAGCTCAACGGGAGCTGCTCCTCTGTGAAGCTTTGCTAACCCAGTGCTGACTCTTGGCCCAGCCGGGAACAGTTGGGATGTGTTGGAATGTGTCATCTGTGGGGAAAGCAAATTCAATGACTTTATCACCGTGGACAAAGCACCGTTGCGACCACTGATAGAAGAGAAGTGACAATGACAACAACTTGAACCGAGTTATAATTTGTTGAATACTTGAAGGCCGTGGGAGGTCGTTCGCAGGGTCACTGATCCACTTGGGAAGGAATGCAGCCGAGTGTACTTGCTGGCGCTCGAATAACCAATTCGAATGACAGGCTAATCGCCCAGCCGTGATAACAGGGAATTGCATAGTAACGCTGTAGAGATACTCTCCTACTCGTTAAAACTAAAAGATCTGAACGACCGAGCCTATCTAAGAAACGGTTTGCGAAACTAAGCCTCGAATGACGAAAAACTTCAGCGATGGGCAGCCTGAGATAGCTCTTCCACGATATAATTTCTCCTATCCCCATTCGCAGCGGTGTCCCAGAGAGCCTGAAAGTCGAAAGGCACTAGATTCCAGAGCGAGGTTGCAGATGAATCCGAATGAGTGGCGATACCAGAGGATTTGAAGTCAAAATGTGGACGATGGACCGCAAGGTAAGCAAGCAAATGGCAAGCCAGGATGAACAACAGTAGTGAGATGAACAATGTGGTTCTAGCCTTGAACGAGAATGGCTGGGTTATACGCTCACGCAACGACGGTTTAGGAGGCGGGGTGAGGAAAGCGATGTAGTATTCAGGAGCGCTGAGTGAGGGCGAGGACGGGGTCACGATGATGGCCGGTAAAGGGGATTTCTCCGCAGCTTGTGGGAGTGAAAGCTCTAGTGTACGATCAATGATGTATTCATCCAAACATGCGTCACGTTTTACCGAGCGGTGCAGGGATCAAGTTGTAGTCAAGGCGCTGAGGAAGTCTATGAAGTCGGCGAGCTAACAGGAGGTCAACACCGTGGACTAAACTCGCATATGAGACGTACCACCAGAAGACATGACGGATAAATCAGAGGGCAGTACAATTACTTATTTGAAGAAGACGGATATGTCAGAGCGACGGGCTTCTCAGGATGGGATTGCAGTGAAGCTCGAAGGATAAAAACGAGGCGCAGTGACTAGGTTTGAGTACGAAGATCAAACGAGTGAGATTCAAATGAGTGTGAGGGTTTCTGTGGTGTGTCTTGAGGAGGCAGTTCAAAAAGCACTGAGAATAGATGAGAGAGGCTGAGATGCTGCGGCGTTGCTAGACACGGCGATCACCGGAAACATATCCAGGATAGGAAATCCTCCACCTTTCCAACATGTCACTCCTACAGTCACCTTCATTCGAAATCACAAATCAAACCTTGCACAAAACAGTTCTTCCGGGAGAAAACTATGTCTTGTCTCTGACACAGATAGCCAGTTTTTACGCAGCTTCTGCATCATCCCCATCAAACCAAATCTACCTTTTTGATAGAACTACTCTGCAGGACACAGGTACCCTCAAGGGCCATGAACACGCCACCACTCACCTGTGTACCATTAGTGGCCTAGGAGCCTCTACCCGCGAGGCGCTTCTTTCATCAGGCAAGGATGGTTGTGTGATAGCATGGGATGAAAGAAGCGCATCGGCCAGTATCAAAAGTGGGTTTTCCACGGCGAAAAACATGTACTTTGACCACTCAAATATATCATTTTACACCAGTGGAAGCATCTGGGAGACTACGCCCCCTTCTTTGTTGTGATGCATCGCAGGACGGTTTACTCGTGGCTGCCGGGACTGACCTGCAAAAGGAGGACGCGTTCATCGTCTACTGGTCAGCCCTGCAATGAAGCTGTCATGTCTCACAAGCATCTCACCTGTCGCTCTTTACTTCTCAAGGGATCCACGGAATCCAGTAGCGAGGCTGCGCTCCCATGGCTCAACCCACTCTGACGATATCACGGCCGTGCATTTTTTGAAAAATGAACACACATCAAATTCTAGCAAGGTGCTTCTATCGACTTCATCCGACGGGCTGGTCAGCACCTCAAATGCTCTTGAGGCAGACGAAGACGAAGCAATACTGCACGTCGGAAATTGGGGTTGTAGTATCTCGCAGGGTGGCTGGATAAGGAGCGCACGCGAAACTCGTATCTGGACTGCGAGCGATATGGAGACCTTCAGCTGTTGGTCAAATGAAGTGGGTCCCGCTTTCCCGAATGAATGAGTGGAGTGTCAATATCATTAATTTCAATATCTAGCTGGACCAACTTTCGGCTGTGGATATTCGGAATCCCTCCCTACATGACCATGGGCATACCTGGGTTACCGATTATATTATCAAGGGACATTCAACACGGAAAGCAGAAGCCGGACTTGGGGTATTCGTTGGCTCTAACGAGTTCAGTATACTTTTCTTCTGGGCTCGGGGCCTTGTTTAATCGCCCCATTCAGGGGAGACGTGGCTTTGACCACTAGCAGTAATTTGGCTGACGCGACGGCTCCATGGACGGTGCACACTGTGTGGGCTGGCGGTCACTCTGGGATCATTCGATCCCTGTATTGGGATGAAGAGGTGCAATGCTCGATTCGCTGTCTTTTCCCCCCTCAACTGACATACTTCAGCACGACATCCTCGTTACTGGTGGCGAAGATTCAAAAATAATCACGTGGCGGATCCAAAACCCCGACCCCGGTGAGAATGACCCCATGGAATTTGACTTATCCAGTTTGAAAAGGGGATGGGATGGCGCGACGAATGAAGCTCAGGCGGGCGCAGTAAGTCACCAGTTCTGCACTTTGAAAAATTTCCATCGACCGTGGTTCCCAGTGTGGCAAGCGGGTGCGGCGATAGCCAGCATTCACGGGGGTTCTTCAACCTGCCTAGACCTTACCATTGCAAAACAGATTGCTTACTCTCCGGAGCGCTGCATGTATATGCAATCATAAAACACCTTCGTTAATTCCTCGTCAAGTTGGCATGTCGACGCATTCGAGGATATACCATATGCATAGATGAGGCGTACAGGTGCACAGGATAATAGGTGGCGACAATGCTTCGTAGCGATACCCATATTGCATGTCCTCGATGCCCTCTGTCCGACCACGTGCCAGTTTTGTGCACTCCTCATACCTTGAAACCACGAGACTTTCGGCGACCACGGGCACGCTCGAACTATGGTTGGAGTGATAA
>JBBPJP010000504.1:0-20679 GCA_038088775.1 Boletus barrowsii | reverse complement strand
CCCGTTTACATACGCGTCCTGAGTTGCCAAGTTTCCTTGGCTGCGTTGGTGCTTGGCAATGCAGTTCGACTGCGGCGTAGGTTCCGGGTCTTTCTGCCACCAACAGTGCCCGTGCGGGCTCCTCGAGTCAGATCCGAAGAGGAGGTTTCCAAAGAAACGGTTCATAGCCGCCTCCTAAGATAAATATGCATTCGGTCTCGTGTTCCGAAAAGTTGAGCGAGCGAGCGAAAAGATCCAACGTAAAAGAACTTGCCAAGAGCCAAGCCGGAGTGTACTCGCTTGATCATGATGCCATCGATTATAGCACGCCTGCAAGATAGGGCTCTCGTCAGACTCTGTCACCTACACACGTTTGAATACATACAAGCTGACGGTGGTTTCTAGATATCGAATCTACGTTCTTCCATCCCTCGGATGCCAGAGCTCACGATCCGTCGTTCGTCAAACACGACCGTGCCCCGTCCGCTCGCTTGCTCGAACACATCGATTGGTCGCGCAATCTCCGCCCCTTCCCCACCTTCCAGATCCCAGACCCATATCGACCCGTTGACACCAAGACTGACACACCGGCCGTCTGCCAAAGAAAGCGCAGAGACGGGGCCTACAGGTCCATGGAGCGTGCGGACGAAACTGAGCCTCGGAGCGTGTGAGGAAGACGAAGATGGCATGTACAACCGATAGAGCTGGAGATGTGTCGACGTATGACTCGGTGGCGAGACGTAGGACGTTGACGAGGAAGACGAGCTAGAGGCGTCGCTCAGCGAGCCTTGGTCGTGCGACAGTGGCGATTCGGGAGCATCGCCAGGGGCAAGGACGACCCATTTGCCATCCGTTTGTGTATCGGCAACCTGCTTGACTTTGCGTCCCCACTGTGCGCGCATGGACTTTAGTTTCTCATCGTCTATCCAGCCTTGAGGAACGTCAAAGGCACGTGCTGAGCGTGTCCTAGTCACCGTGAGATTGGCCGAGGACGGCGATAGTCCGGTCGTCCCGGAGAGAGGGGGTGATGTGATGGAACCGGAGGACGAGATGATGAGTTCGGTGACACCAACGCTCCAATGTGCCGGATACACTGGGATGGCGTATGCCAATATCAACTTGTATGACGTCGAGGATGGCATAGCGGACAGGATTAGAGAAGTTGGCGGATGGCTCGTAAACGAGCTCAGTGAATGTGTGTGTGTGATTGTGTTCCCACTAAGGTCATATATCATGAGTGTAAACGTGTGAGATAAGGTGACGAGTAGGGGGTGATGGTATGCGGCGTGCGTGATATGGGACCGGTGGCGAGGTAGTGGGATATAAGCGAGCTTTGGAGACGGAGAAAACGACAAGGAGTCATACTCGTAGATACTGAACTCCCCTGTTGATAAAAAGACCGCCAAACGAAGCAGACTGTCGTGTTTGGGCGTCGTAGATGACGGCCGAGACTGGTCAATGGCTATGGTGGATATTCCGGTCGGACCGGTGATCACGTTAGAGTTGCACCTGAGCGAATGAACTATATCCGGACGAGATCTGAGCGATATGATAGGTTGGTCTGAGGAAGCAGAAATGGTCAGGGCGCCAGCGAGTAGGATGTGGGACCTTGGCGTCCCCGACGGAAGACTCTGGGAAGACGAGGGAGCACCAGCACCCAAGTTATCTACGGCACAACGTCCTTTGTTGTGTGGATGAGATGCCCCACGTAAGAGTCGCCCTGATGATGCCTACCATTTCTCCAGTTTGAGCTTATCCGGTACATCCACTTCCAGTTGGGCGACTCGGCGTTGTCCGCCGGGACGGATGCACGGGACGGGAGTCCCTTGACCAAGCGACCATCCTTTCTAGTGTAAAACCCATTTCCGCCTCGAAGGCGGGCTTTGCCAAAGTCCCTGACATAGCGCCTCTTCCAGAGCTATGCCAATGGAGAACCGAGTTGGATCGCTGATGCTTCAACATCCGCTTGCGATGGAGTGTGTATGCAAGTACCTGATTGTCACATGCCAGCCTGGAGCAGTTCTTGTTGGCGGCCTGCATGGCACATAGATCTCTCGCGTTGAGGAACGAGAATATGAAGAGGACGAGCTCATCGTACAGGGCGTTGTCAAACGAGGTGATGATAGCCCGCGCCGACGGTGAATAGACACGAAGTTGGCGCTTTGGTTGGGGCAAGGGGGCTGGAGACAAGTGTCGCTTGATTGGCATCACGGTAGCAACGAGCAAGAGATGCATCGAACTTGGACCGCTTGGGAAAACCGGCCCGCCCGGCCCGTTGAGATGGCACTCCCGCGCAGGGACCCATTTCCGGAAGGCCAGCTCTCAAGATCTCACTAGTTGCACAACTCGGTACGGAAAATCTCCATGCCAGATAAACCAGATCCATATCAAAACTACCCTCCCCAGATCCATCTCATGGCGACCGTTAATATCGTCTTATTTGGAGAGACAGGCATAGGCAAGAGCTCCGTGGTCAAGGTCGCAAGTGTCATACCTCTTCTCCAAACGGTATAGCTTCTCCGTAGCCAACGCCAGGACGTTTCGTATTTGGGACACTGCCGGCCTGGGGCAGTCGGAGATGCGGTGCCGTCGGCTACACGGACTCTGCCATCGAAGGCGCCCTTGCGCTTATCCTTGCCCACTGGCAACAGGGCGCCAGCCTTGACCTCCTCCTCTTTTGCATGCGCGGCAACCGAGTCACGACGACGACGCAGAGCAATTATCAGCTGTGCTGTGTCGTACCGATCGCGCTCGTGATCACTCATCTTGAGCGTGAATTGGACATGAACGCATGGTGGACGTTCAACTTGCCCAATCTCGAAAAGTATGGGATCACGTCACCGGGCCGCCCTTGCATGCCAAGTACGCCGAGTCCAAAGTCAACATCGAGCGGCTGTTGCGTGGTACAATGGTCAGGTAAAATATGTCATGCCAGCCAATTCGTGGCTCATCGACTTTTTGCGTTTGTTCATTCCGCCAGGGAAGGAGGTCTTCAAAGAGCTCACGAAATGGTGCAAGTTGAATCCGAAAATTGCACAGCAACTTGCAGAGAGATTGGCTCGGACGTAAGAGTGACGTCCTGTCAATGGGGCTCTGAATCGACCATCAGGGTTTCGATCAAGTTCGTTTGTAACGCCGACTCGGGCACCGAAATCAAAACCTTCGAGGTGTATGGCTACGAAGTCCTCTCCATCTCCGTGTAAGTCTCCCCCAGGCCCACACACCTCGTCGGGATCTGACTCGCACCGTATGCCATTTAGGAGCCACGACCATGCCAAGTTTGTATCCTCGGGCGGGGACAGGTCCGTTTTCGTGTAAGCTGTGATCTGCGGTATGTGGTCGCACCTTCCTTCCTTTGCGTTCGTCCTAGTGCATCGGGATAGGCAACGAGCAAAGTGACGGCACCACCACCGGCGTCCGCTATTAGCTGTTGTTAAAGTGAAGGGGTGTCGATTGACTTGCTGGGTCATCCTCGTCCACGGACGACATGCACTGTACTGTCCAGTGAGCTGCGTGGTACACCTGGGGGGACGCCGGGTACTGTCGCGAGTTACTTGGTACGCCCATCGCGAAAAGGATCGAACAGCAACACGCGATAGGGAATGCCCAGCCATGTAACGTAGTCACAAAACATCGAGTATGCGTACTTTGTCCAGAATATCAATCAATGAAACGTCCTCCTGAAGCTGTACAGTGATTAAGCTATCCGCTGCTACTCGCTTGTAATCCACCGCGCGTCCACCTGTCGATACCAGCGTGAGCAAGAGTGCACCAAACGGTTGTCTGAGACGGGCAACGAGCCGTCGTGCTTGCGTCTCTTTGTCTGTTCGTGTCATTCGAATGGGAACAGGGTGTGGCCGCAATTCAGGCCCAGGAAGCCATGGCCCGTCTGTTTCCCCGTCTTCGTTTCTATTGTCAAGAAATTCTTCATCGTCTGTGTTGGGTGAAGGGGGTGGCGCGACATCGTCCTCAGCGAATGCACTACGATGCATATTTTCATGTCCTAAGAGAGCATCCAACCAGGGATGAACAATATACAGGGAATGCATTCGGGAGAGATCACGTCTCGTCTCGATCTCCACCGTCCCAAAGGCATCGGTATCCGCATGATAAACATGACGGGTTTGACTCGGCGTGAACGGTGGGAGTTGGAAAACGATGCATGGAAGCTTCATCCGACTTGCTGCGAACCAAGCTGCAGGGAGCTCGTTCAGACGGTCGTATAATCTCAGGGCTGCATCAAGGTCGAAATTGCGCTGACCATATAGCCGCAGGAACATGTTAGGGTAAGGTGAAGGTTGCAATGCCGCGATGATTCTTTCCATCTCGGCATCCGGAATGGATCGTGGGAGGTGCGATGTTGCTGATCCGTTGAATACAGTGATATGGGCAGGCAGGCAACTGTTGAAGCTGCCAGATTCCCCTGTCCATGCGAGGATGCTCACATCTCCAGATCCGGGGAGAACATGCGCCAATAGACGCCCCAGTGAACTTTCCCCCTCGCCGTATATTGCGGGTATACCGGTAACCGAGAAGATGCCCAGCAGCGAGTATGCAGCATCTTCTACCCACGTTGTCCTTCGGGTCGAAGCCAGACGTAATTTTTCCCGAATGCTGCTCAAACCTGGAGATAGCACCATGGACTGCTGAGCAGAGACCCCTGTGGCTTCCTCCATCTCCGAGATGATTTCCGGGGATTCCTTGTGGTTCGGTAAATTCAGATCTCTATAAATTGTCCAGTCCTCGGTGTAGAAGCGGATGACCTTGGCTGCGATGTACTCCTGGAGTGTCCAAGCACGAGTGTTCCAGACGCTGGCTGCGAGAGCGCCGCACGGCGATGAAGGGCGAACACCACGGAGGAAGACAATCACCATGGTGGATCCCTGATACCACCTGAACATGGCCACCAACGCTTCCTGAAGTACGAAGTTATCTGATTTATCGATACAACATGTATCGCTCCACGCCCAGTTGAATCCGGCATCCCGAACAATCTTGCAAAACGTTTGCAACTTGTCATGAGTCGGCGATTTATCTAGGTCATACACCGCGATGTGTATCACCTTCTGGAAAAGTGGTTCATTATCCTCCCATTTGTGCGACAACATCACGTATCGGAAGTGTTGTCGCACTTCCCGCTTGATCCGGACGTAGTCGATGCGTTTCGTCATTGATGATACAAGCTCTTTGAAGACTGGTAGGGACTCAAATGCAGATGCGTGCTCGGCTCTATCATGGAGACGACCAGTAGTCGTGTTGATGAGCACACGTGGCAAATGACGTATAGTCTGTTGAACGATTCTGCGAATTGTCGCTTGTGTGCTCGATGGGCTGATGTACTCGTCACCCTTCTCTGTCAATAATGTGAACAAGTCATCTTGTCATGGTAACATGAGTACAACTCACGTTGAACGTCCGGATCAGGCGAGTTCTTCATCTTTGACAGCATAGTCTCGAACGCCACAATAGCATTGTCATAGTCTCCGATCTTGTGTAGAGCCACATGCTTAATCTCGTAGCCCCACAGAGACGATGGGTCGAGCGTGGTCATCTGATTACACCCCGTCAACAAGATTAACTTGTATGGGGTAGCAATGATGTACTACCTGATTTGCATCGTCCAGAGCCTCTTTCCACGATCCGTTTGCTAACCATGCCCTGCTTCGCTTGATGAGAATGGTTTGTGAGGAGGAGACGAGGGATAATGCAGTAGAATAGTGGGAGATAGCTTCGTTATATCGCTTTGCGCCAACCGCTGCATCTCCGAGACGCTCCAGTTCCTCGAAAAAACACTGTTCTATGCCTGAAAGAAATTGTTTCGCGCAAGCACTCTATGCCAGAGGCGTTAGACCTACCTTCTCCGTTCCCGTTCCCGACCTTCGTCTGTGGGGTCGCTGGCGTGCGGTCTCTCGCCCCGTTCTCGCTCGCAATCCCACTTTTATCCTTCCCACGCGGCACATTGGCACTACGAGGATCGACCTCGGCCGTGTTCTTCTTCACATCCCCAACCTCGTCCTTCACATGTCCTGGGTTAGACCTCCCTTCGTTTTCCTTGATGCCCTCCTGCTCGTCCTGGTTCCCTTCCTTCGTCTCCGTATCGCCTTTTTCCATCATACTTGCGATCTTCCTTGCGGTCTCCGGATCCAGTTTGCAACGATGCGTCAATACCCGCATAACGTCCCTCCTTTTGGGGTTCCTATGCTTTTCGACGAAACTTCGTAACCCCCTCCCGAGCCTCGCAAGCCATGGGTGTAGTTCCAGCGAGAAAGGATCGTTTTGGAGAGCGCAGGTTTTCAGAAGCTCGCGTATCTTCCTTTGCGACTCGGTGTACTTGAGATCTTCCCCTGGAGTGTCATCCTGGACGGCTGTAATACAAGCGTGACCATTGCTCTTGATGCCGTAGTGTTCTATATGGGTCTTGTTTCTCACCCACCAGTCCTCCATTTCTGCTTCCCTCTCGAGGCCGGTGAAAACGAGAGCTATGGGTACCTTTGTGCTGCAGAGACACTCGCAGAATAATCGATAGTTGCTCTGCGTTGTTGCCGTTATTCTCCCCCCACGCATGCAGAACAGCAAGAGGTGGATGCCGCCAGCAGCACCGAGCCTCATGACGAGTTCGTACGCCTTTTCAATGGCCTTTAGGTAACCGTTAACCCCCATCTGGGGTTCCTCAAGGCCGATGGTGTCGAATATAGCAAAGTTCATGTCGTCAAAGGGGATATCGTAGCGGGTGGATTGCATCGTGCAACCGTTGACATCCGATGAGACTTGCGCCACCTCTTTCCGAGCGATGAGGTTGATGACGGAACTTTTCCCAACACCAGTTTCACCGAAAAGTACAACGTTGACACTGCGAGGCTGAGTTGGGAGGGACGAATCCCCGGCAGCTGATGCGTGGGCTGCGCAAAATACCCGTCAGCTCTATTCGACGATGGTCGTCTACTTCAATATTACCAGTCCCATGATCGCCTTTGGCTTCGGCTTCAGGATTCCCAGCAAGCAAATTTGTCGAGGAACGCCTGGAACTGGATTGCCTCGCGAAAGACTGTGACCCGTCCACCGAGGTCGTTGTGTATGTCGCCTGACGGAACGGCAATGGAATCGAAATCATAGACTTCACCTAGAGGCAAGTCGGTTTGCGAGAATCAACGAGAATCAACAGCGGTAGTCACCCATGGAAATGAGAGTTGTACCTTGGAGAATTGGGCTTTGATGGACAAATCTGAAGTCATCGTCAAGGAGGGAGTGAGAGAACCTCCGTCTCTGCAGAAAAACTTGGATGAGGGAGGGTTGGACGCGAGAGGATGAATCGAAAGGTTCGAAGGGAATTCAGCAGGCGCGGCCTCATGGCGAACCATGCGGCTTGATGGCACGCTGATCCTATCGAGTGGGCTACAGACTGGTCACATCCAACTACTCATCATATCAGCAGGGTCAAACCGACCCTCGGACAGTTGTTGACCATGGACACTGTTCCTTGTGCTTATCCTCGGACGATAGACTTGGGACCTATATCTTCATTATACATTGCCAGGTCAGGATTGAGTAAAATCTACCTGATGTGTACGCAACGTGTTATTCAGCCACTCGGTGAAGAGTCTCAGGCTGACTTTAATGACATATGAATGCCTCGTGGGCTAAGCAAGGCCAGCTGGCAGCGACCCAACTTGGCGACAACGCTTGTTTGTTGTACCAAAGCAAAATCGATTTTCCTGGCGGCGCTGAACTGAAACACAACCATGTTCAAGGTGAGCTTCCATACGCCGAACGTCGCTGGTGATATCCCAGCTCAGGTGGTCCTAGTTCTATGTTCGTGATGTGGTCTGATGGCGAAAGGTGCGCAATTTGATGAACATGCAGTGGTCACACTGAAAGTGTGAACTCCGAGAGATGGGCCACACCAACGTGTTGGAACGAAAATGTGTGAGCGTTCAAAGGCGCGGTCCTGACGCCAAGTCACCCACAGAATCCGTCCGAGTAACGGCCCTTTGGCTTTACCTCCCAACAAATTAACGGACGTCGCCTGACTCGCCTCAGTTCCTCGGATTTCCTCTCGCTAGAAGAGGTGCCTCATCTGGTGTTACTCATGGTCCGTAAAGTTTCGCACTTATTATTATCGCTCAAGTGCAGTCTATTCACGTAACCTCTCTAGGAAGAGTCGGGCCCTGTGCACAACGTGATCGTCTTTGGCGAGAGTGGTGTCGGAAAGAGTTCCTTCGTCAATCTTGTCGTCGGCTCGCAGGTCGCAAAGATCTCTTCCGATGCGAACGCGTGCACCACCCGCACCCAATCGTACGACGTGTTCATCCACGGGAAAAAGTACAGGTTATGGGACACGGCCGGCCTCGACGGAGGTACTTTTGGACTTTTCCGCGCTGCCATCGCAGAAAGGAACTTGAAAACGTTTGTTCGAAATCTCCTCAGAAAGAAGGAACCGTCTCTCTTGATCTACTACGTTCGCGGCTCCAGAGCCACACGGGCACTGGTCCGTCACTACCAATCCATACGCTCTGTGACCCGCGACAATCCCGTCCCCATGGTCATCGTCGCAACTGGGCTGGAGAACTCGCGTGGGGATATGGAGAATTGGTGGCACAGGAACGCTGCTGAGCTTTCAAATCATGGCATGGAGTTTGTTGACCACGCATGCATTACCTCCGTCGATGACGATCCCCACGACTCCACACTCGTTCGGACACGCCGAACTTGTTCACGGAACGCTGTCCAGGACCTGATATCCAGGAATTGCATTCCTCGCGAACAGTGCGAGACGTCCCCACGGTTGCCTGCTGGAAGACAGGACGATCTGACTCATCTGAGAGGATGGACTTGGGTTGTCTGGACGTATCTTACGTCAACGCTACTGTCTGGTCAAAGATACTAGCGCTGTCGTTGAATCATCGGACATACCGATCGTAGCGTCTCTGAATCCGGTTGTATGTTTGTCTGAGTTCGTACTATAACTTCTGCTCCCCGAATGATCGATGTCATTGTAACGGGGCACTGACTACGCACCGTCCACAGACTATGCGTGGATAACAAGGGCAAGGGGTTTCGTCGGCCTGTGCCGTTTATCAGATTAGATACCTATCATGAAATCAGCACAGACGTTCCACGGCGCTTGTGAGGACAGCCTCGAGTCCATACGTACAATCTCTGATATCGGTCTGCCCAGCAACTGGACAACACCAGTCGAAGACCTCCTTGCCTTCCGGTGGTGTATGGTGGATCGATCTTCGAGACCCCCAGACCCTTTTCATGTGTGTACACCAGACCAATCATTAGCCCAAAGGTCCAATTGATGTGTGTATGCCTCAAAGTAGCGATTTGATTCGTGCCCTTGACAGCAGAGGCAAAACTCACTCACTGGCATGGTGCCACCACACAGTTTGTGATCGCAAGCATCCGCTCAAAGCTCATCGTCATCGCCATCCTAGCGACGTTCAACCCCGAGTCGTTATCTGGATAAAATCACCGCTTTCAAGTTCTCCCACCCCGTTTCCAATCGAATCCCGTCGATTTTGTGAGCGATGGCGCAGGTCCGGAACCTTGACACCTGGCTCGCATGCACCACACGCTCACCGCCCCACAGGCACAGGTTCCACGAAACGTCATCTTCATCGGCGAGACCGGCTCAGGAAAGAGCTCTGTCATCAACCTGATCATCGGTCACGACCATGCTGCGGTGTCTCCAGACGCTAAACCGTGCACGAGCGCGTTCACCTCGTACGAGGTAGCACTCGAGGGAAGAACGTACAGGTTGTGGGATACCCCAGGCTTGAACGAACCATCGAGCTGGGGCAGGTTTCTCAGGCGGGGGACCTCGACGGTAGATTCCCTCAAGAGGTTTCTCCAAGAGAGACATCGTCGTGGGGAGGTGGATCTACTTGTGGTATGCGTCCGGGGGAGCAGGGCTACCAGTGCAATGTCGAAAGCCTACAAGGCCGTTTGCCGCGCAACGCGGCGGATCGCCCCGGTGGTGATCGCAATAACTTACCTCGAGAGAGAACAGCCAACTATGGATGCGTGGTGGCAAGAAAATGAGAGAAGGTTTGGGAACCTGGGGCTGGTATTTGAAGGCCATGCGTGCCTCACGTGCTTGTCGCCCCACCATCGCAGGAGGGCCTCGCAGGAGGAGATTCGTGTCTTGATTTCAGCAGAATATCGACCACATGCGGCCTGGTCAATGGTATCAGAGCGAGATTATTTACATGACCTTCCCGGTGGTTGTGTGGTGTGCTAACGATGGTTGGTGCCATCTCCTAGAAAATTAAAGGGATGCTGTATGTATGTAAATAAGACCCTAAAATACACTCACTGATGTTTTTAAAATGAGGAAATTACTTATATTCGAGTCTAATCCACCCAACGAAGATGGAATCTACAGTTTGGATAAACAACTCCGACTTAAGATCATCCGGAGTCGGTTTCGACAGGCACAAGGCCAAAGTCCTGCAACCGGAAACTAATCTAACTTGGGTCCTACGAGCCTGACGCTCTCTTGGACATCATCCTCGTACAATTTGAACGCCCTCTGGAACATGCCTGCGAGTTTACGAACTTCTCTTTCGAATGCTTCCTTGTCAGCCCAAGCCAAGCGGGGGTTGAGAAGTTCGCGAGGAACACCCTCAATGCTAGTAGGAATTTGGAGCCCGAAAATACCGAAAGTCTCGTACTCGGCATTGAGGAGTTCACCAGAGTGGACAGCGTCGACAATGCGACGAGTAACCTTCAAAGGGCAGCGCTTGCCAGTGCCGAATTTGCCACCAGTCCATCCAGTGTTGATCAACCAGCAGGGTACATTGTGCTTTGACATCCGGCTCGCCAGCATCTCTGCGTAACGGCCCGGCTATCGTCGAGTCAAGATCAATGAAAGAAGTAAACCTGGAGGACAACGCACGTGGAGAACGATAAAAGGTGCACTGTAACATGTAGAGAACGTCGGGATCGGTTCGAGCACACCGTCTTCAGTTCCCGGAGTCTTCCTATTTGCTTCCGAGTCAGCAACTATCAAAATCACCGACTTGGGTAGACTTACGAGGTATATCCAGCAAGGAAGTGGTAACTCGCTTGCTCTGGAGACAACTTGCTCACTGGCGGAAGGACTCCAAACGCATCACAGGTCAACATGATGATGTTGCTGGGTTGCCTCTCGACTATGCATGGAATCTTTGCGTTCGGGATGTATTCAATGGGATAGGCACACCGCGTGTTCTCCGTTATGCTGACGTCATCATAGTCCGGAATGCGGGAAGCCGGATTGTACACAACGTTTTCGAGAATTGACCCGAAGCGAATGGCATTGTAAATCTCGGGCTCTTTCTCTTTGGAAAGGTTGATACACTTTGCATAGCAACCACCTTCGATGTTAAAGACACCAGTGTCGGACCAAACATGCTCGTCGTCACCAATGAGCAATCGGTTGGGATCGGCGGAGAGGGTGGTTTTGCCAGTGCCACTAAGACCGAAGAAGAACGTGACATCGCCCTTGTCCATACCGACATTCGCGGACGAATGAAGGGACAACTGGCCAAATTTGACTGGCTGAAGGTAGTGCATCACGGAGAAGACACCCTTCTTCATTTCGCCAGCATATTCCGTGCCAAGAATAACCATCTCCATGCGCTTGAAGTTGATCTCGACCGAGGTGGTAGAAGACATGCCCTTTGTGAAACGGTTCGCTGGGAACTGACCAGCATTATAGATGATGAAATCTGGCTCGCCAAAGTTGGCGAGTTCTTCCTCTGTGGGACGAATCAACATATTGTTCTGAAATGCCGTCAGCTGTCGGAAAAAGGTACCATATTACGGCAATACAGACCATAAACAGGGCGTGATAGGCACGGGCACAGATTACTCGGACCTTAATGCGGTACTTTGGATCCCACTAAGAAGAATAAGCGAGCAGGCACAGAACATTGTGGGGAGACTCACTCCAGCAAAGCCATCGAAGACGTAGACATTGTCGCGAGTGTTGAGGTAATCGATGGCACGCTCGCGGTTGATCTCGAACGTGTCTGATAAAAGCAAGGAGATAGCATCAGGGAGAAGTCGCGGACGAGAAGCGGCTCACGCTCGTCCATCTTGATGTTGACGGAGCCCCACCAGATGTCGTCCTTGGAGGTGTCCTCGTAGACGATGCGCTTGTCCTTGGGACTCCGGCCCGTCTTCTTTCCGGAGAAATTGATCAAAGCGCCGGAGGAGGAGATGATGGCGCCCTCGTTGCGGACGGCGTCTTCGTACAACTGCGCCGCGGAAGCGTTGCGCTTCAGCTGGATGCGATCCATGTCGAAGCCGGCCTGCGAGAAATACTCGAGGTCACGGCCAATGACTGGAAGGCTGTGTATGAGAGACGAGGCACGAGACATGGAGGATATCGCTCACGCTTGCTGGAGAACTCGTTGTCATAGGATTGGGCATAGTGACGGTGGAGGATGTGGGGGGTAACGTAGGGAGACTGGTGGTGAGGGAGGACCATTTTGTGCGATGCGAGGGAGACAATAAACTAGTGGTAGAGAATGTGTCAGAGGGGGTATTTATGTGCAGATGATCCGGGGGTCTCGGAGTGACCCCAGCTCTGGAACACTCACTCGGTGGGGTCGGATGAGGGAATGGTACAAAGACGACAAATTACAATGGCGTTTTATACCACTCGCCACTGGGGCCATAATCCCATAATATCCCCGATCTCCTCCGCGCGAGTCTTTCCGCCCGACTCAATGTGTCGTCGATGCAGTTGCACTTGGCCACCGCGCAGTGTACCCCTTGCGGAATCTAACCCCCCGAAGCTAAACACAGTGCGGGTCCCTCCCGGTCCGTTCCGAGCTCCGCTCTGGTGCCAATTTATGGAATATCACGAGACACAGACTCCCTACAGGGAGATTTGAAGCGGAATGGAGAGGAGCCGACGCTGGTCAACGTGGCACAACGGACCTCGAAGGGGACCCTCGGGTGTTATTTTTGTCTCATCCGGCCACGCGACCATCTGAGAACGACCGCCAACTAGACCAGCACAGACTCACGTTCCCGGGACTCGGCGATACAAATGATGATCAGCGTCTTCACTCTTTCACCACAAACGCAATGCATTATAACAAGTAGGGTATAAAAGTTTGGTATCAAGATGTCGGGTAACATTGAAAGGTCGTTGTGCGAGAAGGGATGACAATGAAGCACTACGACTGGATGAATGGAAGAGCAAGACAGTGTCGATTTCGTACTTTGTTGCACAAGTGCAACTTACACTTCAGATGTGCGTCGAGTTTCCAGCAATAAGAGATGAAGCAGCGGCTTGTACAAGTGGAGCTGAGGAGCTGGATACTTTACTAGAGATGGATGACGAGTTGCCAGAGCTGGAGGGCAAGGATGTACTCATTGACTGAGCTGCCGAAGTTAGATCGCCAAGCGAGAGAAGGCCGAGATTATAATCTGTCGTAACATGCATCTGGTTAACATGCAACCATGGAATCCGGTACCCGTTCACGCCAATTCTGTCGATTTTCCGATGAGTACATTTCCGATAGAATGTCAAAAGCTAGTCCGACACACCGTGTGACCGCAACGGATTGAACGTCCATGTATCCCAGTGGAATGATTCCAAGGGATGCGAGTGCACCCTGAGTAAGGAGGACGTGCGAGAATGTACCGCTGTTCACTGTCTTTCCCGGAGGGATGACGAAGTTGCTGAATGCCTGGTCAAAGTGAGCGTAGATCTCTCCGTTAACAAGGCCATCCGCTTGGACAAATTCAATGACGAGATCGGCTCCGAGAGGATTGTAGATCTGATTTACGCGCCAATCAGTAGTTGCAACGGCTTATGAATGCATTCTCACGTCGAAGCTCAGTTCAACCTCGTTCGTCGTCAGGGTGGATAAGGTGATGGTGGCATAGAGATGAGTAATGATAGGTGGCACATTCAAGCCTAGAGGGAGATATCAGGACACATGCGCAGATCATTTGCTATACTCACCAGTCACGCTAGTCTGAAGCGTCACTCCCTCAAGGGCGGGATTAAGCGAAGTAAAGGGGGAACTGGCGCCATCTCCTTGGACAGTTAGGGGAAGAACGTCCCCAGATTGCACGAAGTTCGTCAGGAATGACTCGGCAACCGTGTCGTTCGCATCAGCAGGTTCATAATGAAACTCTCCAGCCATACTGTTTTCCCCGGGCACTAGATTGAACGTCTGAGGAATACCCTGTTCAGCACAACAGGAACCCTATGTGAGTCGATGACTTACGTTGAACGCAGCGCGCCCGACCATCACGTTTTTATAGTACGTGGGTAGAGCCACACCCACCGTCGAAAGCGAGACATTGGAAGGGTTATTGATCACCGTGGTGAGCGGTGAGATGATGTACTGATCGCCGTTAGTTCCGCCGCTGCCCGTGATGCTCACGTTGTTGATGGTAGCCTTCCTTCCGAAAGAGTTGATGCCTGCATGGAACATGATAAGATAAAAGGGGTTGGGTGTGGGACGATTGTCCTACCTTGCAGGATGGAAGTGACATCGAATGGAATGCCTGAGATAGGCACATCACCAATGGATGTCTTTGCTGTCACGTCGGCGGTCCCACTGAGGTCGAAAGTTGCCGAGTCCTTATCAGTGACCTCCGCAAACATAGCCTCGAACGCAGCGTCGTTGAGCGACACAAGTGGGACATTGTGGAAGCTAATCGGAAGAGGAGCAAGATTACCCGTAGAGACGCCACCGACGGCATTGGATGATGGGAGATTGAGCTAAACTCGAGTGTTAGGAATATTTTCCCGAAAATATCAATGTACTAACTGATGCTGCAGACACTCCTCCTGCACCGAGAGTCATGTTGACTGAGGATTGGATGACCTGCAACGAGAAACCGAAAGGATTCTTGTACTCTGCAATGGTATGGTTCGATCCTGACAATGGAGCAAACGCTTCTTGTTGGGTTTCCATTGTCAGGCTGAGGTCTGTCAACGCAATAGATTGAATGATCTAATCCGGAGGTGAGCAACTGAGGGACGCTCGCTTTTCATCGTAGCACTCACATTGAATTTCTGGCCGGGGAGGAGGACTGAAAGAGTGAGGGTCTTGAATGCATCACTCAACCAAGTGACGGATGAACTTGCTCCCGTTGGTTGGACTGATTCGCCGGTAACATTTAATGTAATGTTGTCCGCTGCGAGATACTCCGAGAACAGCTGGCCGATCACTTTGAGGCCATTCCCGCTTTGAGGAACCATGCGACCCGCGAGATGTGCAATTACCTGTCCTTCGGGAGGCAGCACAAGGTCTGTCGCAGTCAATGCTAGAACCATCTCTGCTGAGACTGTGTACGAAGGTCGGAAAATAAAAAGGCTCACGTCCGACAAGGGTGTTGTCGAAGTACCCTTGGAATGTGACGGTGCCCAGATCAATACCGAGTTCTGCGAGAGGGCGTCAGAAACGGGATAAAAAACTGTTGCAACACCACATACGGGAAGGTGACGGGATAAGTGAATTGGTGCTGATTGTGATGCCTCCTGCTGGATCGTCGGACGGAAGTTGGAAGTTACTAATAGTCACCCCGGGTAAATTGTTAAAGGCTTTCAAGGTGATGGTCTTGGTCAAGGACACGTTGTCAAAAATTGTGCCAAGAGCAGTCACTCGAAGTTGAGACGTAGAGATGGTCCAGTCAAAGCTTGGGTTGTGAAGCAAGTAGGTGGCAAACGAGGTGAATCTGCACAAAAAAGCTTGGACACGCTGGGCGCGGGCACTATGGAATGACCTACTTTGTCTGGTCGGTGATTACCAGCGTTCCTTGCGCGGCATAATTTGGAACACCAGTGTTGGCGGCGGCACAAACTACGAATGGCTTGAATGAAGGAGTTATAGGAAGGATACACGTGACCCAGCTTACCGGGAGGGAGCGAAATGGTTGCAATATCATTCCCTTGCCAATTTACACTAAAGTGGCTGTCAGTTGAATAATCCCGGTAAACGTACTCCACATACGTGACCGGATCAACAAATTCAATCAACGAATCAAGCGGCCCGACGTTCGTCAAGGAACCTCGAAGAGCCAGGTCAAAGCCATTGTTCGAAATGTTGCTTTGCGGCGGTAAGTGATCAAACAAACTACTGGGAAGGGGACGTACGTGATGTTGGCCTCGGTGAAAGCAAGAACAGCACCGTTCACCAGGTCCTGAGCGACTGGCGCAGCCACGGCTCCGATGAGATATAGCGCAGTCTTGTCCGTCTGGGGAACATAAAGGTTAGTTTATGCTATCTAAGGAAGTGCTTGCTCTTACGATCGCCGTGACTCCTTTCTGCAAGAAAGACAGGTTTGTCACATCTGCAACGAAACATGGAGTTACGAAGATCAAAGGGAATTACTAGCTTACAGTCGTCCAACTTCAGCGAGGAAACAATTGCTAGATCAACTTGGAGGTCTTTCAAAGCATTGAGGATAGCATCATTGAAATCAAACTGGTTCCCGCTATACAGACCAGTTGAGCACAATCCAGGAAAGTCGCTGTTGCTTACCTGACGCAAGTTGGGGCGCTAGGATCGACGGAAGTGTTGACCTATAAATGGTGTCATGAACACGGTGCGCAGAGGACTGCAGCTCTAGGTACGCACAGGTGGATGGAAGTTGGGATTATCAATAACCAGTTGGAACAACTGTGTCAAAGGTCCGAGATCCACATTATGCTCTTGTGCCGAAATGGCAATCAACTCGATGATCGCCAACGGGTCTAGGTTGAAATTGAACGGAAGAGCTGGCGATGTGATATTACTATGACCACCCGCGTGGATCGGATTTGAAGATAGATCGACGTTTTTGATGGTACCAACAGTCAAGTTCTGGAACGTCGCCGTCGCCGTGACCTTAAGCAAGTTGATGCTTGCTGTGAAGGGATTTGCAAGAGTGAAAGAAGTAGTTGCGACTCCAGTCTGCACGATGTCAGTTGGGAATTCCAGGGTGGCAGTGTTGATGAGGTTCTGGTGCAGCGCAGGAATGGTGACAGGGGAGAGCTTGATCTGTGATAGCGCAAGTTGCAGAGATGCAATCGGAGTAGAAGTAGTTGTCCCAAGGATAGCCGTGTTGGAATCAATTCCTTGCAGATAGTTCTCCAACATCGTCTGACCCGCAGCAGTCTGGGCACTACCCTGTGGTGAATATAGCACATCTAGTATAGCGGTATTTGTGAATGCCAATGTCTCGCTCCTACAGAATACCCTTACTGGTTGGGTAATTGATGGAACCGGGTTGTATGACCATATTGCTCTGTACAAAGTGATGAAGCCCGTTGGCATCAATGCAAGCCAGCTAAAGTTCTTACCAAATCAGCAGAGCCAATCGTTTCTCCCCTGGTTGTGCGGTCAATGAAATCTCAGAGACAAGAACTCAACGGACTCACTGAAATTGCAAGGCAAACGAAACATCTCCCGTACCTGAAAGAGAGGTAAGTGGTTTACTTGAAAACAAGGCATAGATGATTACCGATTGTCAAGTTGCTGGTCGACGCTTGTCAAATACAGCACATCGGATAGCACCTTCACTGCTCACCTGGGATTGTAGAGAGTCGTGTCGACTGTGATGAGGAGGTGGTCGGAGTATCCGTGATTGACATCCAGATTGGCCACGGTAGCTGGCTTAGCCACGAGACCCTGCAAACCTGCAATGGAGGAATCGACGGAGAATTCGATGGTTGATAGTGACAAGACTCCGACAGCGGTAGAGGCAGCTGCATTCGCAGCTCCTGATAAGGCAAGAGTTTGCACGTCTCCCAAGGTTGTTGCAGCGACGAAGTTATCAAAAACAGAGTGTTGATCTGCGAAAACAGCGAAAGGTACATCCGAAAAGGTCAAATAGATGATACGAGATTGTACATCAGTGGTGCTTGGTGCTTCTGGAATGACAAGTTCTGCGAACGACTGTCCGTTAAAGCCAACTGTAATATTCTGCGATATCGACGTGATATCGACAGGGAAAGCAAATGGGAGACTGAAAGCGGCAGTAGTCGCATTGCTACTCGACATCGGATCGTATGCTGTGGCTTCCGTGAACAGTAGCTCCATTTGCTGTAAGGTGATTGACCGGATAATATTCAGTTTGCCTTGGTTGGGTAACGAAGTCGCGACTTGGAGGGTTTGTATTCCTTGATTGAGCCAAGTGACCTTGAAAGACTTCAGCAACGTGGAGACTAGCATTGCTACAAAACTCACATCAGTCGGACCTGCACTTGTTCCATGGACTGTAACTTCGCTGTCCTTTCCTTGAATGAAATTGTTGAAGATCGCCGACACAGCAGCCAAACCTTCGGCAGTGTTCTGCGGGATGAGACGACCAGCAAGAGGTAAGGACGACGTGGACTGAGGTGCGAGCGTAACAGATGACAATGACGATACAGGTGCGACCTCGATTCCACTAGCATAGGTATTGAAAGCGATGGAGCTCAACTCGATACCGACTTGCGAAGGCTATCATGTGCTAAAGTTAGTTGCAGATGTTGCTGATAGTTGGCATTTACTCACATTAGTCACCGTTGACTGAATTGTCAGGTGGATGCCGCCTGAGGGGTCATTGGCGGGTAGGTCAAACGAATTGATTGTAACCCCATTCTGCAGTCCATTAAACCCTTTAAGAGTAACAACCTTGGATGGCAGTGATATTCCTGGAACCTGAACGCCTGCAACACCAGTCTGAGAAGGGGATTTCGTATGGAAACCTCCCGAGATAACATACCAAGTGCGCTGACTATTCAAATGGATGAGTAGCAACCCATCTGCGACCAGGCTGAGTCTTACCAGTGAGATTCTCTGCAGAAATCTCCCATTGGAACGACTCTTCGTTAAGTAACACCTTGGTGAAGTCCGCCAACGCGTTAACGTCCGCCACATCAAAAGTAGTCTGGACGCTGAGCGTAGCACCAATATCGCCCACAACATTCACATCATCCAGATGCATGCTTCCGAGAGTCTGCCCATTCCAAGAGACGCTCAAACCATTACCAAAGGAGATCGTGGCATCGACTGAGGAAATGTCAATAAATGTATAGAGTATTCACAATGGGCGAAGCAACTGTCTCACAAGGTCCTGCGTTGGTAATGCTTCCATTTAACTGAGTCCCTGAGCATTCATTTAGTCAAGTTAGTCTGGATCACGAAAGCCTCGATTACCGAATGAAGCTTCCTGGGGATTTGTTATAACGACGGTGTCGACGCTAGTAAACCCCGAGCTTGAGTAAAATGTCAGTTAACGATCATCATGCGTACCCAAGCACGGATCCTGATACAATTTTCTGCACAATAGGTTGCGCCAACACAGGTAAAATGAGATTCAGGCTGCTGTCGGTTGCAATTGGAACGCTAAGTTGCGTGTAATCCAGCGTTGTCGCGTACTCGCCTGACCGGATGATCAGGAATGCCAAGGTGGTGACAAGAATGACAACGTACCAATCGTAAGTTTCGAAGACAATCGAACATCAGAGCGTAACTGCTTGAAAGCTGAATCAACGAAGGAGGGTAGGTTGAAGCCACTGGAACGAGTTCAGCGCAAGAAAGTGGAAACCAAGTCATGCTCGTACGTGTAGGTATTGCCCCTACGACTGATTGGAGTCGAATCAGCATTCGTGGCGGTGACATAAGAATATCCCCCCAGTGCTACAATTCCGTCCAAGGGTGCCGGATCAAGACCAGCCTGCACAGCGAGGACACGAGTGAGAGTGAACAGCGTTGGGGGATCAAAGTTCATGTTAAGGTTCAAAGGAGGGGATGTCGTCGTTGACTTTCCAGCTGCAGAGAAGTTGGTCGCTGTGTCGATAGTACCAAGAGTGAGCCCATGGGATGTAACGGACGAAGTGATCTGGGTGATTTCAAGGCCTGCTGTGAATGGATTCGCAAGATTTACGGTAACCTGACTGATATTGTTCTGGTGGAAGGTTGTTGGGAGTACTGACGAATAGTTAGACCTCAGTAAAATACAATCCATCGGGACCTACTTTCCAATGAACCGCTGGACAGTAACGTCGACTTCAAGCCAGGTAGAGTTGCGGTGATATTCAAGGTTTCGAAAGCGGGCAACAAAGAAGCCACCTGCGTGCTACCACTAAATCCAACAATCGAAAGCTCGACATCTAAGGTAAAATTGAGTTCAAAGCCCAGTGTGTTGTAGATAAGGCATCCTGACCAGTACCACCAACGAAATCATTGAGCGTTTGCACTCCTTGAGGACTGTTGTTTGGCTTAAGAACTGCATCAGAGGTGCACACAAGCGAAGCCGACGAAGCCAAGTCACCTCAAAATCCGATGTCGAGGTCAATGAATTGTTCCCCATGTATAGTGTCAGGTTAGGCATCAGCGCTGTACCGAGAACAGCACCGCCTCGCTGTAGTTGTAGCGCTGATAGAACTTGTAACACTGGTAGACGACACGACGAAGTAAAGCTTACTGAGGTCACCGGTGGCCAACTGAAGGTTCGACGGATTGATAATAGACACTATGATGAAACATGAGCACAGTATATGGATTGCACTTGTATTACTAACCGACAATGCCAAGATTCAGGGCTTGCTGGGTACCACCCAGCACGTCTACGGATTCAATGGTAGTGAATCCCTTCAATCCTTGCAGGCCAGTCAAACTCGTAGTCACGTTGACTTGGATGGGATCAAGCGTGATTTTACCAAGACTCGTAGTCGCCACAGCGGTCGAGTTGCCTACCATCAAAAATTCGGTG
>JBBPJP010000503.1:0-20688 GCA_038088775.1 Boletus barrowsii | reverse complement strand
ATCTCCGTCAAGAGGGCTTCGCCTCAAGAGTCCCAAACTGCCTCCACTGGTGTGTGCGATGAATTATGCATTCCCATATCAGCTTAACAAGTTTGAGGTAATTAGCATCCGCCAGTTCTCCCTGGGCACTTTTGCGGCACAAGAGGCTTCATGGAGAAGTCGATGCCAGTGGACTGGCGAATGAGGGTGACGAGGATGCCCACCCTCCAAAACGACAGCGATCACTCTCAGAATGTACACGGCTCTGAGTAAGACTCATGATCGTCCATTTCGTATCACACTTCTGCCGTGTAGGATAAGCTGCTTGTTGAGGCAGAGCGTCTATAATTTGAATGTATTGTCAACGATTCGTAGTAGCCGGCCCCCTCGCGCGATCAGTACAGGATAACTAAACTCGACAAGCCAGGCTTACTACTACAACGAGGCAACAAGGTGATGCAGCTCTGGCCGCTCGATTGATAAGTACTGTATGTGGCATAGTAACTTAGTATTGCAGCGAGGCTGGTATGGCTCTTCGACTTCTCATGTTCGACAACCAATGTAACCTCAGATTCGGGTGCCCGCGCTCTTTGGATGCTGAAAACCTTACCGATGAGATATAGAAAGAGGGTTGTCATAGAAAACATGTCACATCTTAGACTTTAGGGATGAAAGCGGAATGAACGCATCACCAGTTCCATCTGACTAGGCAAGGGGATGCTAATCGGCTCTTGCGATGGCGGTAAACTGACGATCTCATTCGCCTCTGTGCATCTTGGCAGATACATGCCTAGTCTGTATCAAACAATCCAGCGAATATAACCGTTTTCGTAAAACCGAGCCATATCGAAGGTCGCGTCGTTCATGTGACTAGTCATCCCATCCTCCCAATACCACCGCAAACCCGACAGCTACCTTGGCAAATTCAAAGGCATACTTGAATACATCTAGCGTCAGTCTAGCCCACCGGACGACAAAGGCTCAGTTACCCACCACAAAAGAAAACTCTCCTTCCTTCACGACCGTCCGGTCATCAACAGTGTGAATGTACGGGTTAGGAGTCCGGACTGGGTCGCTTTCAGTAGCGCATACCACTGGGACGCTAGCATGGTTCCATGAAAGGTGATCGGAGACACCACCTGGGCTATATCGCGAATGTAGAATACTCGGTGGCCAGTTTCATAGCCCAGTTCGTCAGATGCGTATCGACGTTGTTGGTGATGAACATCATCGTAGGCGTCGTATCCTTGTGCACGTACGCTGTCATGTCCTGTGACGCGACAGTCCATGAATCCGATCTGACGCGTCAGCGATACTCGCAAACTGGATCATGGCCCCAATGTCTCTGTGTTGATACACATATTCTGAGACAATACCTTGGCCACCGAGAAGTCCGCCCTCTTCTGCAGCATACTAATGCAACTCCACTGGAACCTTGGGCCTGAAACCAGCCTGGACGAGCGCTCTAAAAGCCTCGAGGATGGTGACCGTTTCAGATCCACTGTGGTGCAGGAAGCAGTGGAGACTCGTAGTTGGTAAAACACAAATGGGAGACGATGACGACTGGCATTTTGAACGAATGGTTTGGTCTGGATCGACGAGTAGGCTCAAAGCGAGCAATCACGGTAATCTGAATGGTAAACGTCTCGAGAGATAGATGGACGTCTTGATCTGCACCATCCCCCACTTGCATACATTTGATGACCTGGCTGACCCTCTCCTTATGTTCGGGTCATTCTGCATGATTCATTGGGTGAGCCTTGGCGGAACCGGTCAGAAGCCTCCCGCAAAACAGACACGTATTGATGTCCTTGTTTGAAGAAACCGTCACGTAAAGCGGCTTTGTTCGTGTCTGGTAATGTCTACGAATGACAGACGTTGCTTCTTGAGTCTCGGTCATCCAGACGGGTTCGTTTCCAATGATCTCAACGAGTCGCAGCAAGGATTGCAGGATCCAAGACGACCTCTGCATGATAATCACTGTAGTGTTTAATGTCGATCCAGCTGAAGGAAAGGGAGAAAACGGGTAGCGTGAGAGTTTCTACCAAAAGGGGATAACTTAGTCAGCAGTGAGAGACGGCGACGAGCAAACGAACCTCAACGTCGACCCTCCCCGAGACCAAGTGCGATGCCACCACCTCCGTTCTCGTCCCCGCACAACCAGCCTGCCTATCCCGCGCTTTACCTCTACCCGCTCAATGACACTTTCGTATCAAAACACATCGCTCTCACTGCCGGACAGCGCGTAAAGATTGGTCGTCAAACAAACGCCAAAACAGTCCCTGCAGAGCGAAACGGTTACTTCGATTCAAAAGTCCTCTCGAGACAGCATGCCGAAGTGTGGGAAGACAATGGAAAGGTCCCTTGCTTTTGCTTTATCCCATTTCTCTTCCTTCATCTCTCTTTTCCCAGATCTTCATCAAAGACGTCAAGAGTTCAAACGGCACTTTTATCAACGGCGAACGTCTCAGCCCCGAAGGCGTCGAATCCGAACCATTCGAACTCAAAAACGATGATATCGTGGTACGCTGCTTCTCATTCTCAGCTTTCCTTCTTTCACTCGACTCGTTCTCAGGAATTTGGCATTGACATTATTGGCGAGGACAACAAAACGACCATCCACCACAAGGTCGCAGCCCGTGTCCTCTGCGTGTTCACCGAAGAGGATGTCCAGGATGCTGCCCGTGTAGAGCGGTTGCAAAATCCCCCAAACGTCCCTGGCGGTCCCTCCCAGCCGAGCACATCTGGTGCCTCTCATTTTTCGTTTGCACAGGGCCAACCCGTACCCCCCGCACAACGTCGACCGACTCTCCAGTCCCAAGCGCTTGGTGGCATGGGCGGCATGGGCGGCAGCATGCGACCCCCGGGCAAAAGCGGCCTCAGCTTTGACCATATTCTGAACCGTCTACAAACCGAGCTCCAGAAAAGTCGCGACACTGGCGCTGAGCTGCACTCGCTGACGACCGCGATGAACGACATTCACGACACTTTGGGCGGTGCCCTGGTCTGTCTTGACCGCTTTGACCGCTTTACCCTTCCCTGATCATTCGTCTCACAGCCATCAAACTTTCCTCACTTTCCTCCCAACCTCCCACCTGTCCGTGCCCCACAGCCAACCCACGAGCCCTCCCAACCTACCGATTCCGGATCTGTTCCGGCCACCGCGCTCAACGAATTCCGCACGCAGCTTCACGAAACACAAGCTTCCTTGGCTACTCACGTCGACAAGGTACGCGCACTCGAGGACATGCTCGCCGAGCACGAAGCCATCAAGGTCGAGGTTACTTCACTGCGCGAGCTCATGGACGAACACAAACGAGAACTTGAACTTTCCCGCCACGCAGCAGGCTCTCCATCCGGACACCATGATCCTCAACATCATGGTGGCATGCGCAACGGCGGTTATCAAGTAGACGACGACGATGCAGCCAGCATCCGCACCATCGTCCCCCACGGCTTGGAGAGGGTGGACGAGGAAGATGAGGACCAATTAGCCCCCGAGGAGGAGGAGGACGACGACGACGAAGAACGTCGGCGTCGCCGAGAAGAACTTGGTCGCCCGCGCACGCCCGAGCCCACCGGAATGGGCATGGTAGAGGACGATGACGAGTCTCCAAACACGAAGCCAAGACACCGATCATCCTCGCCGCTACAGCGATCACATGACGCTACATCGGTCGCTATCAACGACTTGGCCGAGCGATTGTCGGTGCTCAGCGGTCGAATAGACACGGCAGTGGAGTTCAACAACTCTCTGCAAGCACAGCACACCGCCGCTCAGACGACGATTTCGCAATTGCAAACCAAGATTGCAGTCTTGGAAGAACTGGTACAGGCGACTCAGCAACAACTGCAACAACAACAGTCTGCACAGGAAGCTGCCCAGGCAGAAATTCTCAAGGCAGTGCGCGAACCTCCTCGTGATCAGGAACGGGAATCCCTGACTGCAATGCTCAACGAGTGGAAGAAGAATGTTGAGGGACAATGGAGCGCTGTTCAGGAAGAGTGGTCACAAGAAAGGGAGAGGCTCTGCAAAGCCAAGGAAGAGTGGGAGAGCCGGGCGCGGACGCTGGAGCTTGGGTTGGACGCCAAGATTAATGCTGGAGTGGGATCGTTGGTGGCGTTGCACCGACATGACCGGTTTCCGAACGGAGATATCAAGATCAACGGGGGTGGGCTAGTAACGCCACCAAGTCCGGTCAGTGTTGCGTCGAATTCAGGCCGGACAAAGTCACGACGACGACGATCGAGCTCTTCTCGAGGACGTTCGAGATCAAGTTCACCCATTTCATCGATTGAAATGATAGAAGGGGCGGTCAGTGGGGATCACGACCTGTCGTCCAACCCGGGTTCACGACGGGTCTCGGATCAATATCGACGATCGCGATCTCCATCTCCCTCGATAGCAGAAAGTGAGCCAGAGTCGTGCAGCCAAGTGCTTGGGCGAGTTGCTCAATATCCGATTACCCCGGCGCCATCAGTCAAGGAGTCCCCCGAGCAGCCACCATTGTATCCCACCTCGGTTATGATGGATCCCAAGTTGGAGATGCCATTGCGCACGACTGGGGCTGTTGGTCATCTCACGGTCTTGCATCCGTCCATTCTAATGACGTGTTTCTTTCAGTTGCAACTAAGTTTGACAACAGCCGTGGGAGTGTTGGTTGTCAGCATCGCAACGGCGGCAGTATTATGGCGAGTGAAACAGGATTAAGACGTAAAAGTATGAATCATCCAGGACGATTAGCGATGATTATGACCACTCTTCCTTAAATTTTTTGATCGCCGCGGTTGGATTACTTTATTTTTTTTTTCTTTGCAGCTTTCGACCTTATTTGCGATTTGTGAATAACCCCTCATACTATGCAGCCATTGTTCGTTGTAATGACAGCACGATTTTCCAGCGTCTCAGAGATCCCGCGTGTCCCAGGGATGTATCTTCTGATCTTTCCCAGATATGAAAAGTCTCACGTGTGCTCGCCTAGCACTCCTTACATGATCGTTTACTCCATATCAACCCCTATCAACCCGCGGACAAGCCAACGCTTGTCTTTGTAAAGCCCAGGTAAGCCCATAAAGGTTGCAGTCGGTTAATACGGTCGATTTGTCAGCCGGGTGCACTCGCCATCTGAACGCAAATTGCATCACTTTCAGACGATGGTAATATAAAAGCCGTCCATTCAGTCGACATTTAGATCCGAACGCACCCTTCTTACCTCCACTGACTGACAATCATGACCATTCCCAACCCACTCAACAACACCCACTCTCTCAAGAGACAGCCATCTCAGATCAATGGCTTTGGCACCCGTGCCATCCACGTTGGTTCAGAACCCAACGCCGAGACCGGGGCGGTCATCCCCCCGATATCCCTCAGCACGACCTACAAGCAAGATGGGGTCGGAAATCACAAGGTACGTCTTTGTGGTCGCGTGACATCGTGATGATCCCATTCAAACCTATCCATAGGGCTACGAGTACTCCCGCTCCGGGAACCCTAATCGTGAGGCACTCGAGACCACGCTTGCTGCGTTGGAAGCCGGTGGTGCCTACGCGATTGCGTTTTCCTCGGGTTCAGCCACGACGGCCACCATTGTGCAGGCCGTGGGACCGAACGCACATGTCCTCAGCGTCAATGACGTCTATGGCGGTACATTCCGCTACCTTAAACGGGTCGCTTCAGAAACCCAGGGGCTCGAATCGACCTTTCTCGATTTTGAGAATGCAGACGACGATGCCATTTTGGCAGCGTTCCAACCCAACACCAAGGTACGTTTGTTGGTTTATTGTCGCCTCTGTCAGCAATTCATGATAAATATATTTTTAGCTTGTCTGGATAGAGTCACCCACGAACCCTACCCTTCGGGTCGTGGATATACCCCGGATCGTCTCTCTCGCGCGTTCGCAACCGTCTCGACCCCTCGTGGTCGTGGACAACACGTTCCTCTCCCCATTCTACCAATCCCCTCTCCTCCTCGGAGCCGACATCGTCATACACAGTCTGACAAAGTACATCAACGGTCACTCGGATGTGATCATGGGCGCTGCGATTCTGCCCGCCCACCACTCCACACTCACCCAAACGTTGCGGTTCCTCCAGAACGCGCACGGTGCGATCCCGAGTCCGTTTGACTGCTGGCTGGCCCAGCGCGGTGCCAAAACACTCCACTTGCGGATGAAGGCGCACGGGATAAATGCATTACGAGTCGCGCAAGCACTAGAGCGCTCTCCGTGGGTCGACGAGGTGATATACCCTGGGTTGCCGTCGCACCCGCGGAACGCGGTTGCGCACCGCCAGTTGGCACCGCACGCCAAACGGTTCGTCGATGGGCTCCAAGATGGGCAGGAAGATCAAGGAGGGTTCCCTTGTGGTGGGATGGTCTCGTTCCGTATTCGAGGAGGGGCCACGGAAGCGAACGCGTTCTTGACGGCCACACGGTTGTTCACCTTGGCAGAGTCGCTTGGCGGTGTGGAGAGTTTGGCCGAGCTGCCTGCGCAGATGACACATGCGACTATACCCGAGGCGGAGCGTGCGATGCTTGGGATTGGTGACAATTTAATACGGTTGTCCGTCGGAGTGGAAGAGACGGAAGATTTGGTCAGAGATGTAGAGCAGGCGCTCGAAGCGGCAGTTGCTGGAGGTGTTAAGCGGAAGAATGGCGGTGGATATTGATGGAAATGGACAATATGTATTCTTGTCATTCTAGAAAGCGATGAGAGTGTACAAGTATAATCGAGACCTGTGTTTTTGTATCAATGAGCTGAGTGATCTCGGAAAATCACACGAGCCTGAGAGCAAGTTTGCTAGACTATCTCTTGTTTACTAGAACTCACGATCCCAAAGTCAACAACCTCTCCAGTCTGACAACACCGTCGAGGCCACCATCACGCGACTTTTGGCTGCCCACAATGACGATCCTGTCGAGTTTATGCGTCTCGTGGACCCTGCCTACGCCGCAACCCTCGATGAACCACGACTGCTGCAAGTCTTTGGATCCGAACCAATATGGATGACCGAAGGAGATAAGCTACGGCTCAGAAGGCACGGCCTCTCGTTCATCGATCTCACCGGACGCCAAGACAGTGACATCTTGGGGTCCGTGGAAACCAAGAAGCAGACCGGTGTGTCGTTTGCCGCGCTCGCTTGGTGCATGTCCAATCTGAGGCAACCCCATCGCTGTACGCGTCTATGCAGCATGGCCGCAACTTCGATGCCAAGACGAGGTCCACGAGATCGTTCAGACTCTCAAGATGGAGGACATGGTCAACAATCTCGGTAACCTGACGTCCTTTTTCAATCGTTACTACCGCTCCGAGTATGGCGTACAGAGCTCTCGGTGGATCTACGACAAACTCGTCGAGGTATGTAGGTGCTGTCAACGTCGGGGACCTCGGGGGGGTGGGACTCAACGTCTCCTAGTACCCACCTCACCCACGTGCTAGATTGTCGCAGATGCACCTCCCGACGTTCACATCTCTCTCGAAACGTTTACCCACACATTTCCCCAACCCAGTGTGATCGCTCGTTTCGAGCCGGCCCGTGGACGAACCCCGCATAACCGTGGCATCAAGATACCGCGCATCATCATCGGTGCCCACCAGGATTCGGCCAACTACAACTTTCCCCTCCTCCCAGCTCCCGGCGCGGACGATGACGGTTCTGGAACGGTCACCATCCTCGAAGCATTCAGGGCGCTCGTCCAAGCTGGCTTCAAACCAGAGCTCCCAGTCGAGTTTCACTGGTACGCTGCAGAGGAGGGTGGACTCTTGGGCAGCCAAGACGTCGCCTCGGAATACGTGTATCGGCGTATCGACGTTGGTGCCATGATTCAATTCGTATGTATCCCACACGTTGAACCAGAAGGTGTATCTCATGCTCGTGTCCTCACGTCTAGTGCCCAAAGACGCTGAGCCCACCGTGACGCTCATCACCACCGACGTCGACACGCCGTCGACCGACTGGACCATGAAACTGGCGACCGAATATACCTCTTCTCCAGTCGCTGGTGCGAAATTATTGTAGGTCACCTCGTCGCGTCTGTGCACGCGATCCAAATATGTCGACGCGTCGTGTATGACCTTGTTCGCTCTAGTCCGGGTGCAGGTTCCGACCACATGTCTTGGCACCTCGCCGGTTTTCCCGCGGTATGCGCCACGGAAGGTGATCCGTTCCAGACATTTAATCCATACATCCACACCGCTGACGACCGGATGGACTTGACAGATGGCGAGTTTTCGTTCAAAGTGCGTATGACGTGGAATTCGTCCATGTGGCTGATGCTGATGTGTTTGCAGCATGCGCTCGAATTTGCCAAGGTGGCGGTTGGATTTGCCGTCGAGTTGGGGGGATGGGTGCATTAGATCTACGGTACGGCGTTGGTTGTGGCTGCGTGCTTGTATACGCTTGCTTTATCTCAATGCTATACCGTTCAAACGTTGACTTTCCATCGTGTCCTCGAACCTCCGGCGAGCGATATGCTCGGGCAGAATCGCGAAGCCGTCGTCCCACGAAGACAGTCCTTCTTGGTCCGGTACTCATCAGGCTCGGGACACAAGGTGTAAGACAAACAAGCAATTTGAAACACACGGAGCATGTAAACCTGAGCGGTTCTGTAACGGCCGCTGGAGATTTGAGGAGATATCCGACAAGCTGTCCTACAAATTCAAAATTATACGCGGGTTTGTTTACACCTCGGTACCCAAGAATGCAACAGGGTGCCCGCTTAGAGTGACCAGCCCCATGTTGGACGAGGCCCTCGTGGAAGACGAGTGTACCATGAAAGGAGATTTGGCTATATGATGGGCGAGATTGTTTACATATCGAAACCGGTAACCCGGAAAACGAACGCACCCGACGCCTGTAAAACGCTCGCGATGAGAAACAGTTAGCGTGAGATGCCAAGACTCGGAAAAGGCTACCCATTCGAGCCTTTGTTCACGTAGGCGTGCTAAAGGATCACATGCGGGATGGTGGACGAAAGGATGGGAAGGACAGGATGGATCGGTAACGTCCATCGTCAACGTTGACCATACCGAGGCCACCCGCGGCGTTCGCGCGGTCACTATGCACGATGCGGCAAAATCAACCGGGGAACGGCCGTTGAGGACGTAGACACTGTGAGCGGTGTTCATGCGCTGCCAGTCGTACGTGAGACGGTTCGCCCAAGAGCGACCAGCCGAATGCACCTGATGGATCCATTCTGGTGAGCTACCCAACTCAAGCGGCCCACGTATCGTGGACGGATCCCCTTGCGCCCAGGTTGTCAGGGCTTGAAATAAGTATCGCATCGGAAGTAATCTAATGGAACATGGCCCAGTCTCATAGGCTGTGCATCATCGTTCATGCAATAACACAGAGACATTTATAACTGATGGACGAGCCACACGAATTCAACCTCGTAGAACGAGTCTGAATAACAGCTGACCAAACACCCTTGGCCGATTTCATCCGCGTCCACATTCCGGCTGAAAGTTTAGCAGCACCAGAGGACTACAAGATGCTCGCCATCCTTAGCCGTCGTGTCCGCCATTTGCAAGTTCGGAAACATCCGTCGTATCCTGGACTGAAATCAAAGGGGGTTGGAGGTCTTCGGGAGGACCTTAGTACTGTTCTTCATTCTAGTTCAAAAGGTGGAAATTACCATTTGAAGGAATACCATCGAACTTGGCTAGTCGCTCCAGCTGTCCATGACGTCGTTGTTCCGGGGGAACCCCAGATTCCCCATGGGGCACGTTTGCGGAGTTGGTTCATCAGGAAGGAAGGCATGTTGACTAAGGCGTCTCCGCATCCACAATCTACCTCGATGATGACGTGGGTTCCATAATCTCGGAAGAAAGTGTCTGTATTTGGTCTTCACTCTGAATGGAGTTGACGTTGAGGGACCTTTGAGCGCACGAACGAGCGTCGTCTTGCTGAGGGAAGCAGTCCGGACGTAGTATCCCATACCTGTGCTCAGCGTAATTAAAGTGGGAATTTGAACAATAGGATCGGATAAACGATTTGAACACTGCGGACGGAGCTAGTGAAAGCCTAGTACTGAAGCGGTAACAGCATGGTCTGTCTCAAATGGCCCCAAGCGGATTGAATGGGCCCGTAAGTTGTTAAGACCAAAAGACAGTCACTGCCATTGGAAATAGCTACCTTAAGGTGTGGATTTGACGACCAACGTGTGATCCAGGCTATCGTAGCGTCGTGCGCGGGTGTCGTGGAAGTCAAAGTGTCAGAGTCTCGTCGCGTTTGAGCATAGTCACGTGTAATCACGTGACGTCTGGTCAATGGGAGCGTGCTCCGAACGACTCACGAAGCCTCGAATGATTTGAACTAAATGTCTGCATCTTGACACTAGACAGCGCGTACCGAGTGAGGAATGGCAATGGGAGATCGTAATTTGCCATGATCAAGAGACCTCACCGCGCTCTTGTATCACGCTCGGTTGTGACTGTCTTTAGAGAAGGAGCTATAATTTAGTATAAACTTTGGTCCCGCATGGCGTGGATATTAGTTTGATGAAGTTAAGCAACGCAAGTACTATGAGGCAGTGAACCGGGACATACCAAAGCTGGGCATCGACACGGACATATAGCATCCATTAATCAAGTAGTAAGCGTACAGACTTCATCGTCCTGCGTGGGTATGATCCAAACGACCAGACTCGTCGTGTAGTGAGCACGCATACGTGAATGACTGTCCGATTTCGGAGACCTTGATACGCGAAGGGAGTTCATTCATTCCTGCCAAACTCTTCAATCAGACGACTTTAGAGATAAAGGACGCCTCTCCGTCGATGCGCCTGAATATGTCGAGGTCGCTGACAAGTCGACGAATGTTGTCCAGCTCAGCTCCTATGGAAGGGAGGTCTCTTTCGCCTTGACCAACGGCGATAAAACATTCCCGTTTACTCGCAGGGACGCGATGAGTCGCACAATATAGCACGAATGAAGGCGTTCAGGGTTGGGCTATGGGATGAGTTGTAATACGAACTGGACCGCTAGGAGGGAATCAACGATGGACGAAGATCCAACGAAGATCAGCACGAATGGCCGTGCTACCCAACCTTGAGCTGTAGAGTTGTTGCCAATATTGACGAGATACATTGTCTTCCCGGTTTCCTTCCACTATCACTGCTCACGATCTCCAGTGTCAGCCAGCGGTGACCCGGGCCCCGTCATCGTCGTGAACGCGAACAACCCGAGTTGTGACGCGCTCGTCATCTTGCTTGACCGAACTCCTGCTCGACTATCCATTGCAAAATGCACAGGGAGGTGTCCGAGAACTGTATATGGAACTCGATACCTCGATACCTTGTGTGTGAGCACAACAAGGGCTGACGTGACAAGAGAGCCCGCGTAGTGCAACGAGAGCATGTGAATGAGCGAGGCCACTCGGGTGACTCAATTCAACCGCCAGATGCAATGATACCATCCAAGGGAGAACGGAGTCGTGGGAGGTGGGCGGACAGAATGCAAGCGATGGCGATGGCAAACGATTGAAGAAAGCCTAATGAGCCAGAGAAAGGGTGGATAATGTCGACACAAAACAATATACATACCTGTCATATTCTTCTTCTTTCGAGTCATTGTCGGAATATATTCAAACCGCACTGGAAAGAGGTAGAACGATTTGTCGAGTTATTCGTAGTCTTCATCAATCTGAGGGTGAGTGGTTTAAATGCTAGATGGTCCGATAACCTGGAAGCGTAGACTCGTCAGGATGTCACCGTCCCTGCCCATCGTCATCTCCTGCGTTTTGGACATAAGATAAGACAAAGATACGAAACGCAAGGGTTGCCCTTGAGCTGCTTATCCCCGATATGATAATATGAGTCAGAATAGAATCAGCTGAAGCAAAACGAAACACAGCCTATCTGTAAAGCAGAGTCGTGGCGTTGTTCCCTCTGTGACCTTTTGCGAGTCTCGATCGGTGGCCGCCCGTAACGCGTTCAAAAAAGCAGCATTTCTTTTCGTTTGGTCCAAGGCCTCTGCTTATGTCGACTGGCACTTGCCACGACTAGATATAACAATGACGCGAACATATCGGCATTTCAGGTTGGGAAAGCAGTACAGTTGAGTAAGTAGTATTGTGATTGCAACGCGTGCGGTGTTCGACTTGTCAGCCTGAGTGGTTCAAATTTGTGTCGAAGCGTCTGACAAGGGAGTCGCATAGGCCGACTTTGTCACAACCATTTTGGCACGGCAATCACAGTAAATTCTGGAAATCAAGTGTCTTGGACAATCAGTGTGTCCGCGCAAGCTTAAGTAACTGACGACGTCGAGCCACTTCACTGATTTGCTTACCGATAGCAACCGATGGCGCTCCAGCCACTTCAGATGGCACCACTTATAATCCTCGCTTATCCACTTGTTAGTTCCTGTCTGCTTCACGATGAGGCCCGTGTCATCCGAGATGTATCGTGTTTACATGATAACGTCGGTTCCGTCACGCATGGAGGTAGCAATTCGACTGGAATGATTGGGGATAGACGTGAACTTGAAATTTCAAGTTGGCACTCGTAACTCTTCATTTACTGTTTCTTCAGAGTTCGTGGTTGGGCTTCTAATAGGGCATTTGCTTCCAGGGGACTACGGGAATCTAGGGAGGCCGAGTTACAGTTTGAAAAGTATAACGTCTAAGATGGGGATGACACCATCTCCTATGCAAGGTCCATTTCGTTCCGCTGTAGTAGCCCATAGCATATCAATCCTGCATTCTGCTCAAAGTTAGCCCGGCCAGGTAATTGGGAGGTTTACTCAGTACAAGTATGTGTTCTTGAAGGGAGCGACTTTTGAAAGAGAGTCAACAGAGACTCCGAGCACGAGAACGTGCATGGATCGGGCTGATGGGGTGCCCTGACGGCCTCCGGTGGTGCCTGTGGTATCTTCGTAGTGGTCCGGTATGAGCGGAGGGTCACTCCTATTTGTTTGTTTTTAGATGTGTTGTCCGCACCCGAGGTGTCCGTCTGTGATCCTGGTGCGGGATCTGAATTGGACGTTTAGCACGTGGTAGCCGAAGGTGGTGCCGGCTCCAGTCAGTAGTTGTAGCGCTACTTGTGCCTTCGTACTGGTCGGTAGATTGGGAGCATTTAGTGGCCCAATGGTGTCCCTAGGTCGGGCGGGTTGTCCCACCTTTGCATTGGGTAGGATTTGAGTGAGGTCGTCACGAGCGAGCCTTCGAGTGCTCGTCGGAAGCTCTAGCGGATCCCGTCGATATGATAGGTATGTCTATGGGGTCGGCCAGCGAGTTATTCGGGCGCAGTCACTGCTTTTGGGACCTTTCAAGCGTCATGGTTGGTCTTGTCACAGTTATTCTGGCGCAGTTCGCCTTTCTGCGTTTTTCAGTTGTCCTCATGGAGGTAGATGATGGGTCGTTTGGGCACGATCGTTGTTTGAGCGATTTTGTCTTGGTCGCAAGTTGACATTGTGCAGGCGCAGTCGCTGTTGCTGCAGCATTTCGGTGGCCCTGGCTGGTCCAGTGGTGGACCGTGGACAGGTACAAGTCAGTCGTTCAGGCACAGGTCCCTGGTTTTGTGGGGTTTTCGGCTGAAGCAACTGATCTCCTCGCGGTAGGTGGGTATCTCGTTGAGTCCTGGCGATCAGAGGAAGCAACTAAAGGAATGGATATAAGCTACAAGGTCGGTTTCGTTCTGCTGTGGGGTAGTCCAGAAGGAAGCTACAATGCGCGTCAATAAAAATTAGCCTGGTCAAATTTAGAAACAAACGTGCAGGCTGGCAGAAGGCAGATAGAGAACCTATAAGAGGGCCATCATCGCTGCACCGCCAGATGCTACATTGAAGGCGGCACTAAGCTGATCAATGGCATGTCACGTGTCGAACAGCTAGGCAATGCTGCAGAGAGCAACCGGTAACGTCCATCCAATACCAACTGGCGGCGTTTGAGTTTGATGTCAGCCCGAGGTTGGATGTATTGCGGACTTACTAAGTGGTTGTCCGAGGTTGGTTTGAAGCCTTACCGTAGATGCAACATTGTTCCCGACGAAGGACTCGGCTGCAAACTTGAACCTGCCAAAATAACACAGTCAGTGCTCATGAGTGTTGGATTCCAGAATGATTAGGAGTCGACTGGATGGCACATCATATTGAACATCGACCTGAGAGCCAACATCAACCTCCTCGTCTTGTTCTGGTTGTTTGCTGTGGTTCCCTGTACAGTTTTCATTTCCCATTGTTGAAGCGGTGAGAAGAGGTTGACAACGGCACACACAGCCTTGCCAACCGATCTCTGCCGGTTTATCTGAACTGACCACTGGTTCGTGCGTGCGTCGTTTCCATCTTTCGCAGCGCTTGTATTTCTTTTTCGCTGCGTTGCATTTGCCTCGGGCGCTGTCGCTTCACTTCTCAACGGTTTTTGTTCGCCTCCACGATGAGCTCAGACTCGGCCGATGTCAATGCTCCCACCAGTCCTAGTCAGCCACCAAAACCATCCTCTAGCCCTCCCTTTGCAGACACCGTCGTCAGACCCTTCACATCTCAGGGTAGCACATTCAGCGGTTCTCTTCAGCCCCTCACATACGCCCCACCATGCTCCTCCGACGACCGTCCTTCCACAGGACACGGTTCGCCCGTCGATCCTTCCAATCCCAAGCTTGGCCCCTACATGTCAGCAAGCGCGCGGACCTCGTACACAAGAGTTGACGTAGATTCATTGCCTGTCCCAGAGTATCCTCCACTGCCGCCCCTCCCTACTGCATTTGCGGCGCAGGATGTCCCTGCTACCTTTGATACCACGGCCCTCCATGCAATCACTGCGGCAACGACAGCCGCTTCTGTGACGCCGGCGCCGGACGCACCAACAAGTGCACTGACCCCCGTCACCGAACCCTTCATTCCGCAAACCCCTCAAGTATCCCTCACATTCTTGCTCGTCTCCGGTCAACGCAAATCCCAATCCTTTGATCCAGAAACGACAGTCGGACGGGTCAAGGAGCTTGTTTGGAACGCATGGCCAGCGCGTGATGCAGGTTCGTCGTCATTTCCGTCACGATGCGTGATGATCGGCCGTGTTGGACTGATTTCTCTTTTTGATCCTGTCCGGCCCGCCTCTGCTCCCCCTCTTTGCCCATTCCTCTATTCTGGTCCGGCTTAGACTGGCAAGACGAACGCCCGCCTGCCCCATCTTATCTCCGAATACTGTATCTGGGAAAGATATTGCAGGATGACGATACGTTGTTGCGTGCGTGTCTAGACTATTTTTCTCCCTTCTCGCACGCTTCTCCGGACCTCCGTTGTCGATCGCCGGTGTTCGGTTTCTCGAACACCATGAGGCCAATGATAACGACAATGTCGACGTTGAGAATCCTTGACGTGTTTTCCTCACCCTATGTGCTGATCGACGTTTTTTAGGCGTCGGATTCCCAACTTCACTTCCATCCGCGTCCAACGCCACCCCGACGATCGTCCACCTCTCCATCCGTTCTTATGTACTCCCATCCGACGACCCTGCGCTGAGCAAGAAGAAACGATTGAGCGTCGCCATCACGAGACGACTCTCGTCGGCAGGTGTCGCCGTTGGAGGTAGGGATGTCGAAAATGATACAGAGGGCGAGGCCAGACGAGCGGGTTGTTGCACGGGTTGTACGATTTGTTGACGGTATGCATGCTTACAAGGACGGGTCACAGCCGCTGGCAAATATCAAGTTGGATGCACATGGATGGATCATGCCTATGCGGACACATATGATGCTTTCTTTCTTTTGGTGTTCTTTCTATCGCTCTGCTTGTTGCGTTGGTGATGAAAGTCGTTGTCGATCCTTGTTTTTGTTTCTCCCTGCTCTGGGATTGTACATTTGTTTTCGGATGGTATATACATACACGCCTCGTATAATTCTCCATACTAGATGCCGACAAACTTGGTTTTTTGTGGTCATCTCAACATGCCGACGACTACAGCGCAATTTATGACGTTCTCACAGACTGGACTGCTGTTTGAATTCGAGCTGCCATTCCACCTCGCCTCGGATGCTCTTCAGCATATCCTCGGTCGTATATTTGGGCTTCCACCCCAACGCGCGCGCTCGGTTCGCCTTACATCGCGAGTTGGTGCCGAGTTTCAGCAACTGCAACCACCGTCAGACGCGTCAATACGAGTACCGAGCAGAAACTTGGTGGACGCACAAATCTGTTCTCAGGCCGTGCATAGTCCGTCTCGTCAAACGACGTCGGCGTCCGACCTCCAGGGCTGCTCATACCCAACTCTACGAGGACCTCGCCAATCGTCTCCGATACCGCTCTGAGCATGTGTTCGCCATTTTCGCCAAAGTACAGGCCCTCCCGGCCGTGGCCTGCCCGACCGTCGAGGATCGCGTCGTACAGCACAATGTACAAGTCGCCGGCTAATCGTAACGAGGTCAACCCACGCGATTCACCACGATCCAGACAAATGGGAATGACACACTGTCATCGATGTGCACGTTGGGCCACTTGTTGAGTCCTAAACCGACCATGCCTGCACGTTTCCGCGTGATGCTCGCGCTCACTAGCCTGGGTATCTGGGCCGAGCGTGGGTGTTGAATGCCCATGGTAACGAGCGGGCCGGTTGCAAAATCATAGATGGTAGAGGGCAACACGATGTGTGTGCGTGCGTACCCTGTGTGTATGCATCGCGACGCGTGAGTGGGACGTTCTGACGTTGGCGCTAAGCCTTGGGGAGAACCGAGACGCACCTTGCTTGTCGGCGGCGAGGACGAGGAGGTCGACGTTGCGATGGAGTTGGGTGTCTGGGAGCGTTTCAAGCTGATCGGGGTTCATGTCGTCCCAGATGGTGTCGTATGCATACATTCCTTTTGCGTTATCGATCAACACACCTAATCAGCGACCACGCCATGTGAGTACGACTACCGAAGAGGTAATATGCAGATAAAACGTCGAACGAAACGTACCCGTTCCGGACTACGGGGATGACAACAGAGTCAGTGCGGGGGTGGAGACAGACAATTTGGTGACTCGCAGTGTGAACGAGAATGGGTACAGTGCCTGTCGTCTCATGCCGTTTCTTCAATCCTCTCAAAATAGCCTCACATGCCCTGACGTGATCTGCGTCTGCCTAAACCGTCGTCGTCAACAACCAATGGAGACCTGACTAGTAGCGTAGCCACCTCAAGGGAAAGAGACTCACACAAGCAAACACGACGTCGCTCTCGGAGGCTTGTCGTTCAAGCAGTGCTGCATCGTCGAGGGACCCTAGGACAGCCTTGGCGCCGATCGACGCGAACAAGGGTGCTTTGGCGGTATTGCGAACGAGAGCTGTGATATCCGATCTGGGAGCGGTATGGTGCTGGAGCAGGCGCTCAAGGACGGCGCCGCCGATATAACCTGACGACCGCAAGACGACGGTATGAGACCCAAGTACGAACATGGATAGGCATGGAAATGCATCTTACCTGTCGCACCGATGATGAAGATCTGTGTCTTGGTCGACATGGACGTACTGGGATAGATGTGGATGGGAATGCAGATGTATGTTGGTGTGAACCTGATGTATTTTATCACTGGGTGATTCAGCAGAGTTGGATTCATAAGCAGAGGGCCCTACAAGGATGCCGGATAAATATACAGCAAGGCCTCTTGCAGCCAGCTGAAGGGTCTGTTATTCCAGAGTTGACAGGACCACTTGCCCTACTAGGGGAATGATGCCTGGTATGATGACGAACGACTCCTTGACCTTTCCCTCTCCCCGACTTAGTATTAAGGACGCATTGAGATCAGCATGGTTTCCAAATAAAAGTGAAGGCGGAGAGCGACAAGGGTATATATATACACCGAATTGACCCGCCTTTAGCTTGAAGATTATCTTACCGTTTCACTGGGGAGTGGTTGAAGTCGTGCCCCGGAAGCAAAAGGAACCGGAGTTCAACAAGCTCCAGCATCAGGAGCAAAGGAGAAAAAGTAGCTAGTATGGCCCGAGTCTTCGGATTGTTGACTGTCCACGGCGCTACCAGGGAAGTGAGTGATCAAAAGTTGGATGAATACGTGTTATAGATTGCTACTACTTGGCTTTCAGTGACACTGTCCTTATCCCCATTTCTTTTCGAATGTGACTAGTACATGGTGTGCCAGTACATGCCCCAAGTCACCATCGTACTCATCCTCTTTCACGTACTGGTCTCGTGTTTGAGCTGCCACTCCACTTCCTGTCGAATACTCTTTAGCATGTCTTCAGTCGTATGTTTGGGTTTCCATCCCAGCCCGCGCGCTCGGTTCGCTTTGCACCGCGAGTTCGAACCGTACCATGCCCGTAGCTACAGGATATGTACTGACCGGTCAGACATGTCGATATTCGAAACACAGACGCACGTGTTCGTTTTCGGGTCTCGCATAATCCATCTCATCAAACGATGTCGGCGTCTGTTCACCGGGTCTGCTTACGCCACACGCGACCAGGGCCTCGCCGATCCGTTCAGACATCGCCCTGACCACAGATTCTCCGTTTTCGCCAAAGTACATCCCCTCGCGACCGTGACCTGCACGACCGTCGAGGATGGCGTTGTACAGCACGATGTACAAGTCCGAGACTTCGGATTGTGAGTCACCAGCATCACGAATCGATGTAAAGGTGACGCACTGTCGTCGATGTGTACGTTCGACCATATATTGAGTCCCAGACCCACCATGCCCGCACGCTTCCGTGTAATGCTCACATCGGTGAGCTTGGGTATCTCGATCGAGCGTGGATTGCGGATGCCGAGGTTAACGAGCAGGCCGGTGGCGAAATCGTAGATGGTGCTGGGTAATACGACGTGTGTTCGTGCGTATCCTACATGTAAGAGGACCGCATGAGCGTACGGTGTTGGTGCTGGATAAAGGATACGCACCATCCTCATCAGCGGCAATAACGAGGCGGTCGGTGAGGCGATTGTAATCGGTATCTAGAAGCCTCTCGAGCTGATCGAGGTCCGTGTCGTCCCAGATGGTGTCGGAGGAATAAATCCCTTCCGCGTTGTCGTTCAAGATATCTAGTTAGCAGCCGACGTATATGAGTACGACAAACGACGCGTAGGATGATGTCGAACAACATATACCTGTTCCAGACTACAAGACCGTCCTAGATGGGTCAGCGATGGATTCAAATCCACTCTACAAAATGGCTTACGGTGTGAACGAAGACAGTTATAGTACCCGTCACCTCATACCTCTTCTTCAACCCTCTCAGGATGGCCTCGCAGGATTCAACATGGTCCGAGTCTGCCTAAACCATCCGTACCCGACATCAACACCCAAGACCTGTATAGGTCATGATGCACCAAAGAAAGAAACTCACACAAGCAAACACGACGTCACTCTTGGATGCCTGTCGCTCGATCAGCGCTACATTGTCAAGTGTCCCGAAGACAGTTTTGACGCCGGTCGACGCAAACAGGGGTATTTTGGTAGCATTGCGAACGAGGGCGGTAATCTGCGATGTGGGGCCTGTACGGTGCTGGAGAAGCCGCTCGAGGACACCGCCGCCGATGTAACCTGATCATCAGGCGATGGGGTGAGATAAGGGGCTTGCGTATCGGCACGCTACGAGATTTACACGTACCGGTGGCACCAAGGATGAATATCTGTGTCTTTGGTGACATCGAGGCGTTGACGGTTGGAATGGACGCGGAATGAGGATGAGGGGAAGCGAACCAAGTTGGGGTAGAACCTCTTTAATAATGATCATTAGGTGGTCATGTTTGATGGCGCTCTTGGCTTGAAACGTCAACAAGATTAGTTACTTCCTGTATTATTATAACGCGCGCCACCATTGATGCCTTGCTCCAGTGACCATTTGCACGAGATTTCGTGCTTTCGGGAATGAGTCGGCGAGAATTGGGAAGTCCGCCGGGAATTAATCGTTTCCATCAGTCGGTTTCACCTATACGAAATGACTAGTGATCCATCAGGAAGGAATGATAAGGAACTTTGGCCCGCTATGTGCGGACATTTTCCTCAGAAGTCTTCAGATTCAGAAGATTTGGCAAGATGATTCATGATTCACCTTCAGACTGCATCCACAGTGTTTGCAAAACACCGAAGCAGAGTCAGGAGTGGCGCTTCAAGCTTCAGACGTCGCCAAGACTGGCACGGTCGAGGATGATTCCGAGAACGTGCGACACTGTCGAGCCAGCACAGTGAGTATTCGCCGTTCCTCCTTGCAGGACTTTGTGACTCGGGAGTGTTAGTGATGTAACAAGATAAAATTCAATAATGCGATGGTCCACAAGCAAATGCGTTTCGTGGTCTGATCAAATCATCAGGTATTATCAAGACTACTTGCAAGAGGCTTGACCGCAGCCTGGTGGAGAATGGTTGATGAGCTTCAGATAAAGTCAATATTGAATATACATACGTACGGCCTCAGTGTTTCGGAGAGGGCAAGCAAACAACCACTCGTCGTGCGATCCAGGTTTATCATCGATATGGCTAGTATCCCCTCAAAAGTAAAAAGGCCGACCAACCCATTTCGAATTCGGAACCCCCCCGATTAGCAGCACTTCCAAACAGCACGTTCAAATCCGTCGTTTTGTTGCCCTAGTATAAAGAACTGAGCGATCTCGTTGATGGACCCGACAGTGTTTGGTGAGAACTGTATTGCTGGTTGGACCTTCACGTTCCTTTCTTGCCATTCGAGACTCTTGAAAACGACCGCGGCCCTGTCATCAAGGTCACTACTCGAGCAGCTACATAATCATTATGGCCAGTGTGACCATGGGTAAGGTCATGTAGTCATGA
>JBBPJP010000502.1:0-20725 GCA_038088775.1 Boletus barrowsii | reverse complement strand
GTAAGAGAGCACTAGAGCACCATGCTGAGGCCGGCCACAGGGAGCGAAAACAAGTTGGACGTACCTGAGTTTGGCGAACATGTTGGAGTCGTAAGCAAAAGACGAGCACAAGGCCAAGAGGGAAGAACGAGGAAGGGAACCTGGGAGAGTTGGAGGAAAAGAGGGTGGTCGACTTTTTATGCTCGGGCAGTCTGTATACGAACCTAAATTCCCACGCCGCATTTGGCGCGATGCCGGCATGCGAGTCTGCTTCGCGATTCTTTCTCAGACTGGCGACGCATCACATCGCATCGTTGCCGAACAGTTCAAAGTCCACCCAGGTTCATCACAAACCGTACTGAATCGTACGTATTCTACTAACAGAGTCCCTGGAGATGAGCCCCTGCCCTAGACCTGCCCGAGATCAAAATAGCAAAAGGACCTAATAGATCTGCGTGGGAACAACGTCATCCATCATGCGGACACGTACGAGCGACGACAGACAGACGTACCTCGTCAAAAGGTCGTGTGTCATTGAAACAGCTCTCCCAGACTTCATTCACCGCACGTGCCGCCGTCGCTTCGTCTGGACAACCCGGGTTCGCGCGAACTGACAGTATTGCCCTCCGACGGACACACGTCTGTGTATCGGCATCACGGATCAAGGTGTAGAAAAGGAGGTGTCAAAGACGGATATAGCGAGCATGGGAGACGCTACCTGGTGCTGTTTGGTGAATGACACGTGTCCCCGGCCGAGTTCACGCATGTACCTGCAGTCCCCACTCAGACTGTTTGCGCGGATCTTTGTCGCGCAAACCCGTGTCAGAGTATTTTAGAAAATTGTTCGCGGACTCACTTCGCTACAAGCGTGATGCCGCAAGTTGTTCCAGTCAACGTTAAACTTGCAGTGATCATACATATGTACGAGTTCGTGTGTCAGGGTATCCTCCATCTGGCGCTTGCTGCTGGGATGGTTTTGGCATAGTACGATCCCACCCGCCGGATGGAACCCTCCAGAGCGCGTCAGATCGCACGGGGTACACATAATATTCCCAGGTGGCACCGTGCAGCCAGAAAGACGAAGATGCTTGAGCATAAACACCACCGACGGACCTGGGTGGGATGAGTTGCATCGAGTCGTATCCACGAGCGAAGTGGACGCCGATTCGCAGGCAAAGACATGAGCGCGAACACGAGGACACGGCAAGAAAGACGGACTGTAGTTCATCAACTCGGCCTTCCATTTTTCGCAACGAACGTGTTGCTCATCCTCATAGCCACGTTGGCGGTCTTCAGGAGTGATGCCAATGCCAGTCAGTACGGCGGCCTTTTTGAGCCACCTCTGAAACGCGGTCGAGTTGCCCGAGTCCGCGGATGTGGAAGAAGAGGAGGAGCTGCGTTCCATTGCTGGACCTAAGCAGTGGACAAAGCACTCAAATAGGAAAATGGCGACTTGTGTGATTCACCCCCTCTCTACGATATCCCATCCATGCGACACCCTCCACAACACATCTGCTACATACCGACTAAACGTACTCCCCTCCGTCCCCACGACTCCCCATGCCCCACCTATCACCAACGCATCCACCATAGGAGCTAAATACCCCACCAGCCGCACACCATCATACCCATTCCGCAGTCCCTCGAGGTGCGCCATCTCTGCTTTGAATGACTCGAGAATAAACGTGCATGGAAACGCACGTATCAACGGCGCGAGTGCCGGATCATCGAGACCGTCTGGTGCATCGGTCGCGATGAACAGAGGCACGTTGAGACGACGGAGGCCGGGTATCGTGTGAACGGGGCTGCGGCAGGAAAGCTTGGGTGAGAAGTTCTCGGGGAGAGGAGGGAGCGGCGAATGGGGTACCCGCAGACTAGGCACATCTGCGGGTATCTCCGGTGGCCCTAACATCTCGCCCACAGCGCCATCTGCGCCTATCCTCGACGAAATGCGTCTCTCCAGCTCAAACGCCATCTGCGTGTCCACTCCCAGGACGTCCCGAACCAGTTTCCACCAAATAACCCTCACACTCTCCCGTGCCCCCTGTTGAAAACGGCCATCTCCCACACGCACATGCGCGCCCACATACGTTCCCCCAAGCGTCCCCCTGATCTGCGCGGCGGCAAACGTCAATGCCGCATTCGCAAACACCATGTGCCGCCTCCTTTCTCCCCGTACCCGTCGGTTCCCTGCTTCGCGGAGCCGGAGCCGTGAGGAACCAAACAGGGTCCCCAGTTGGATGAGTCGTTGAGATGCAGCCGCGAGCGTGTCGATGTGTATCGTGTGGAGGTACTTATCACCCTCCCGCACAGGCGCAGGCGTATCCACGAACTGGTACTGGTATGGCTCCGTGTCGGGGAGTAGGAGCGTCTCATTGCGACGGACGCCCAACATTTCTTCTATCCACCCTGCCGTCCCATTTGACACCCGAACGAGCCCTTGTTGGGCCTCGAGCGGTTGCAGATCCACCAGCCACGCCCATGGGATGAACGTATATGCCATGTAATCCACGCACTCGTCCGGTTGTGGGATATCTTCTGGGATATGCGCACAATGGCTTCTTCCTTGCCGTTTATCACTAAGCCGGAGCATCCGGGCGAGCGTGCTCGACCGAACGTAGCGAAGGGTCTTGGGACCTAAACGTGCGGGTGGGACGAGGAGAGTGCGGTTGAGGAGGCACGCGAGCGTCAGGGCGTTTTCCAGGGCGATGCGTTGGTTGTGAAGGCCGCTGTGGGGGAGGTAGGCGAGGTAGGTGGTGGCGCGGTCAGTGCGGAGAGCGTTGAGACGTGCGTCGGATTCGTCGAGAGTGTCGAGGGAAATGTTGAATTGCTGTGATGCATTCGGAAAATGATATGACGCGTGCGGCACGTCATTTCCTTCCGATTTGGTGCGCTGGGACGCGTTGACTGTATAAGACCGAATCAGTGAGGCTGGGAGAATACGTACAGCCAGGGTGAGATATCCGTACCTCGCCTTGAATAGCCAATATGCACACGCGAAGCAGGCGAACGCACTGCACGCCAGGAGTGCAACGAGCATGGCCAAACGACGCGTGCGGCGGTACGGTACATGAAGGTGCACGCGCGAGGATGGCTCTGAGGAATGGCGCAGGTTGGACCCAGCACGGGAAGCACGCGGTGGACGCATGCGGTATGCGCCTTTTTCCTCTGATACAGAGGGCGACTGGAAAGCATATTGCGACGTAGACATCATGGACAACGAATGGTGGGGCCCAAGGAAAGCCCGTGGTCGAGTGTTTGTTTGCATCTGTTGAATTCCAAAGGCTTTGAACCAAACATGCCACTTTTGTTTGGCGAGGGATCAATACCAATGTCCGAGACGCTCCGACCCCTAAGGTATAAAATACTATCTAACCTTCCTTTCCAAGTCTCCTGTATGGTCTTCGGTTCACCAGCTGACACCCATTCAGGGGTTTCGACGACCTGGAACATCAATAGACTTGTTCGGATGGTCTCACTTTCGTATCATCATCATCAGGATTATCGATTACCAACTCTGTTGAATCGGGCGGAACATGGATCAAGGCGAATACCATGTACTGCGACGTTGTGTCCTGCTCAGTGCAGTTTCTTATCTGCCGTCGCTGCGTATTCGGTCAATGCATGCTTTACGGATCATCATGCATCGTGTCACGTTCACGGGAACGAAGTCCTTACGAATAACATTAATATTGTTGGAGAAGGGCTCAGCCGAGAAGCACGCACGTTTGTGGTCCAACCGTCGGTTCTACGTCTGGTGGTGTGTTCTATCTGGGCATTCAATATTCAGGGGGTGGAGCGATGTGCTGGACTCGGACTTGATCGTGAACAGCATGTCTTTTTTACGGTCATGTGGAGAGACACGTAGATTGATCATCTTACAGGGGGATTTGATCAGGGTGAGATGCTATTTTGAGCAGCCCCTCGACCATTTGTACCGTATGGAGGCTGTCACTCATCGTTCAATCCAGGAACGGACCACTACGTCACCCTGTATGCGCGTAGTTTGATCGATGCGGTCGTTGGGGCCAACGGTGTCGTGTTCTATTTATCTTGTCAAGCATAGACAAGGGGAAATAACACCAGGTTGACGTGACGACAGTGTTCCAGTTTGTTGATTGGGTCTGGGTATGTCTTGCGGACCTTTTCCCTTGCGCTCGACTTACATTCACTATGATTTTAATTTGGTATGTGCGACATGACCCCACGGAGTAAATGAGATAAGACTGGGCCACTCAAGGCGAATCGGCGGCCATGTAGCTCACTCAATACTGAGTCCGTGTCGCCAAGGAAGTACACATTTCATTCACTTCATCTGCCTTGGCAATCCCCCTCAAAGTCCGCAGAAGCTGATCGTTTCCACGTTTTCTTCGGCAAAGCAACACCCCTCAACGACGCCCGTACATCAGCATGGAAGCAAACAGAAAGTAAAATTTGACAGCACATGTGCTATATCATGAATAACCTAACCAAATGTAGATGTCATTGCTCATTGATCGGCTAGTGAGGTTGTATGCAGAAAATGCGGCGGTGCCACATCGAATTCAATCCAAAGTGTGTGGCCCGACGTGCCTACCCTGCCAAACTCCGTCGTGTCGCTCCCAAAGGTAGCGACATCAATTCTTACTCCAACCTGAAATGCATCGGCGGAGAACATGCAGGCTACGCAGTGTTTGTATCCGTGGCTTACTGATTCCGGCTTTCAGGAGGTTTATCGAAATGATTGGATTCCATCACATACTCACTCGTCATCTGCAGGTGCAGAAGCATTGCGCAGTTGCGGTTCGTGTTGGATGATCAGCACCTCAGTTGTACGGTTCCCCCTCCCTTCGTTGGTGTATATGTTCAGGCATTCTGCAGTGATCACAGTTGAAACGAAGACGATCCAGCTCGAGTTTTGCGATTTCTGGTGAAGCTTTTTGGGAATGTATGGTTTCAAGAAACGCATGCAGGTAAAGGTAGGTGTGTCTAAAAGCAAATGACTCTTTTACTTGGGTTCGTAGTATACGATCAAGCGTCGGTTGACTCGTCCAAGGTCCGTTGACTCCGGTCTACTCTCTGCCTCTAGTTCAATTGAGAATGTCTGGGTCATTTCAGTCGTACTAGAGATGGAGAATACCAGAATGCAGACGATGCTGATTTCGAATGTGAGAGACAAAAACCTTCAGTCCCGCCCATCCTCACTAACATTTTAGTCTATACTTTGCCCAGGTGTTTGATGATGTATCTAGCGACCTCTTAGCGGCCATCAAAACAAGCACAGAGATTGATAATACGGATCATTTGTGCTTACAAGAGAGACAGGATCGTGCTGTTTGGTCGTTCAAAACCTTGGTGCGGTTTTACTCTTTCGGTTTGTAAATATTCCAACCTATATGCAGGTGTGCTGATCGATCTAGCCAAAGAGATTCAACATGGGAGTCAGTTAAACATCGCTACAAGGCGGTTCAGGAACGAGGAAGGCGGGAAGAAGATCATCGTGGCATTGGCGTTGGGATGTTTGCCTCGGCAAGTGACCACTTTTTTTTTCCCTTTGTCATCATGATGCTGATTGGGTCACCAGGGATATCTCAAGTCGTCGGTATACCTCACATTTTACCACCACCTCATGTAACTCGGTGGTGTCGAGTACGTTTGGTATGTTCAACCCTTAGTCTTGGCCGTATGCATCGAATATTCAGCCACGCAAAGGTGACAGTACTCGGCTGAGTATACGATGACAGGTTGACAGTATCTGGTTGTTCAGATCCCATGGCACTGTGTTTCTTTCCCGTTCGTTCAACATGGAATCTCTCGCCATCATATACATTCATATACATCTCAGTCGGGTCCAGCTTGCAAGTGGCATCTCGGAGTAATAGTGTTCTTAGAATCCACATTCACTCATTACTCGCAGCTCGTGGCAGGAGGCGATCGACATATGACCGAATCGACCCACCACCTGAGAAACAAGAGATCCCCGGCGTATTCGGTGCGCTCTCCGGACCTAGGCAAGAGGCCGCCGCAAGACCACGAACGCGAAAGGATGTCCGAGGCGAAATCAACACCGTCCTGCTCTGCCAATTGACCGTTCACGACATGCATTATGTGATGAGCAATCTCGCACAGAAGCCTAGACCTGTGAACCGATACGTGACATGTTATGGTTGGTGCGTAACATCCCTCGGACCTCTTTCCCCGAGTCGAGTAAGCTGACTATGTAGTTTCCTCCTCCACCATGCCGGATACAACAGCACTAGCAAACTTTACGAGCCTCATAGCGAAAAGAAAACAAGTCATGGACTGGTATTTGCGGCCGGTTCACCCATTTGGAGGGAGGGCCACGAGGAAGCTAACACACTGCCCAACCTCCACCAATTCGGCTTGTGCCAGATCAGACTCGTGTCAAAAAAGCCCCGCCGTATAGATGATCGGGAAAGAGCAAGACCTACGCACTGATGGAGCACGTTTGCGGAAGCCCGAACTTTCGGTAGAATTGTTCATTAAAGTGGTGCTTTGAGTTTGTCTGATGGCGGGAGCGTCATACCTGGCGTAACGACACAGTTCGTGCGAAACACGTCGCAGCGTCCGCAGCGGTGGAGACCATCTGAATGTGGAGACGAACGAGGGAACCAAGGGATCACCAGGCATTGGGTTATATGGGTCACCCATGGTCTCCAGACGGGTTCGCATACAACAAAATGATTAGCTCCCGCTCAGTTTTTTCGATTCCACAGTTGACTGGTAACCTTTGATCTGTAGTTTAATCGAGGTTCATCTCCACTTCAACCGCAATCCAGAGATACTTCCGAGTCAGTGAAGACGAGGCTAGGCGGCCGACCTGCAATCCACGGAACCACAAACAATCCATTTCCATGGTGTGACACTTGACCAACCCATACTCAAAATATATAACGACTGAACGAATCACAATCCATCCTCTGGCCATGACAGTAATTACCGAGGATACAGTCCTGTCGCTCGAACTTGCACAAATGCCTTTCAAGCACCGAAAAACAACTGGTATGCCGTGTACGTCGACCCCAAAATCAAACCTAGAGCGAACATATCGAACAGTCCACGTCAACACCCCAGGGCAATTGCGAGCTAAAACACGTACCAATGAAGGGGATCTCCCCTAGCAAGCCGCCACGGCTGTTTCGCTGGAAAAGCGTACGTGAGTGCTATGCAGAGTACGCGAGCTTGTGTCACAACGCACCTTGGCCGCATCCCCGGAGGTGTAGCCAATCGTATACAACACACGAGTGAATGCCCAGAATGCACACGCGCCCGCCGCAAGGGCAGGGTACTTCATCCCTGACACCAGTGTCCTGTTGTACCGGTCAGATGCAAATCACTTCATTGAGACGGGGGTGTACGTGATAAGGATAGCGGGCATATGCTCCAGGGTGTTTTGGTGTGCGCGTTGGGCACAATTGAAGAGATGAGCTTCGCGTGATGCTTGCGCCTCTGCTTTCTCTGCGTATACTACGAATTCCCAGTGGTTGTCAGGTGTCGGGAGTGACACCAGGGAGAGAAAGGAGGGGCATACGTTGGGGATATTTGATGCCCGAGCTCCTACGGTACCGACCCACTACTATGGTCTGCCAGCCCATGAGCCATACGACCGACACAAGGGCTCCCGCGACGTAGCGGTAGCTGGATGAATAGCGGTGAGATGCAATAGAGCTGATGAAAGACGGGTCATCGACTAACCCTTCAGGAAGCAAAATTTGCGTAGACATTGTATAAGTTTCGTGAAAAAGCTATTGATGGATTAGGGTTCTTATACTGGTTCCTGGCCGCATGCCGCTCCGTGACGCAAGCGCTGACGTGTCGATAGGTAAGGGGACGGACTCTTTGTCATTCGCTCTCGGCCAACTCAATTGCTAATCATGACTCAAGCTGAGACAGGCCGTGTAATTCTGGCTAGGCGTTGGGACTTGGGGTGGTTACAGCGGCGGTCTGAGAGCATGCGGTTCTGGTTGGATGCTGACAAAGACGACTCGCAACGGGCAATGGTAACACAGTATTGATCAAATACTATCTACAGCAAAGTACGTGAATGGAACAAGGTATGATCCGCGGCTAGAGTCCAGGGGGCAAAGGTTAGACAATTGACACATACTCGACTCTCTGATGGGCCATAGCGAATGCTCGTTGGCTACAAACTCGACCGTCCTGGCAATGGTGATTTCGAGCTAATTCACAGTTTGGGGATGCCCATCTGGATTAGAGGTTTAATGAGGCACCTTGGTAGGTGTAGGCATCTTACCATGTGACTAACCAAATGTTCAGGTTTGATCGCATAGCAACAGGACAAGGTATATCAACTCACAGAGAGCTTAGCCGTCGTTGTGCATCGTGCAGCAGAGGATCTGGAGAGACCCGAACTACGCTGTCTTTGGTGTTGAAGTGGCTGACGCGCATCCAACCTGGCACTGCTTGGTGACGCTGTATAACGTGGCAAGGGACACGTAAAAAGCAATGGATTTGCGAACACTTTAGGGGGGCCATCAGCGAAGGAATAGTGATTGAGCATGAAGAAATACTTTTCGATAAAGAAATGGGATCCCAAGAAGACCAAATTGTCTGGCATCGTCAGTCACTTGGACGACGATCAGAACGAATTAGGGAAACCGAATGAGTTGTTACTCACAAAAGTTGTGGCCAATACTGTAAGTACTGAAAGAGCATGTTAGTGAAGAACACAATCTTTAATAGTTTCCAACAGATTGGTCTCAAAGGTGTACAGGGCCACGGTCCACCGTGCTAATCATATGATCCATGCTATGGCACATGTGCATCAGAGTCGGTAGTCGAGGTCTCGTGTCTTGCAAAACGACCCGCCATATTATGAGGAAGATTGCAATTTCCTTTCGCGGAGCATGCAGACAATGGATTAGAAACTGGATGATCAGAATGTCTACCAAGGTTGACAATGCGAGAGTAAGCGCTATGATCAACTGTTGATCCAGAACACCCGATGCATGCTAGACAGACCCACTTGAAATTTTGCTTTGAATGCTGGCAATGTTATCATTTGTATCCCGCGACGTGGCTCAGTTTCGTGATGGCTTGCAAAGCAGGGATAAAACGTACAATTTGGCTCTGAGTATCGAGAGTGAACAACGTCAGTGGACATCTGACGGTTCAAACATTCAAGATTCGACTCCCTTTACCTGTGGCGCAACCAGGTGTATCTAGTTCATTCATGTGTTTATGAAAGGAAAATAAAAACACGGAATCTTACAGACGGAAGAACATCAGAACCAACTCCAGTCGTTTTTGGTCAGTTGGGGTCCTGCAGGTGCCAGTGACAAGCAAAGCATGATACCAGTTCATGAAGATTCCCTACGCGGCAACAGTAAAACCATCACGCAGGAGGTATTCATACCTGTCAATTAAGACGTGGTGGTTAAGCTGCTAGGGCTGAACAACATGAGAGATGAGATGGGACGCCAAAATAGACAATGGAACAACCTCTATCTTTGCCTAAACACCGAAGTTCGTGATCAGGACGGATCATCCAGATCAATGCAATAATCAGAAGGCTGTGAGTGGTGTCAAGCGTACTAACGAAGAGGGCCTAAGTGCTGGGTGATGGACCGACCAACGAATCTTGAAGGTCTAGCATTGGTTCTCGGCCTCCTGCAAGACTCGGTGCGCTGAACTTTCATATCTCACATTTGCATCCTCACCGTCTCGAACAGATCAACAACGCAACCAGCTCCGAACATGCATTCTTTAGTCTATCATGAATATGTATATCTCGCACGTGTGCAGTCGAGAAGGGAGTGTGGATCACGAGCGAGACAGCCTAACAAGACACATGACGCGGAATGTAAATATACGCGGGGAAAACGAGAAAGGGAAAATGTGTACAAAATGGATCACGGCCGTACGTGTCTAATCGTCAAGCCCCAATATCTATGTCTTCTTCTTCTTATGCGACTTTTTCGGCGCAGGTGCGGCAGGCGTAGGGGATCTCGATTCCTTAATCTCATCTTCCTTTTGCACGTCCTCTAAACCCCGTTTCTACAAAACCCAATGAGACACATGAGCATGAGCAGGCGTTAGGACCGAAGGAACTCAGCACCCACCTTCCCCCTCCCCTTGGACTTCCCCTCTTGCTGCGCAAGTGCCTCAGCCTCCTTCTCGATCATCCCCAACAACGTATTACACCTCCGTTGCAACTCCTGCGTTGACCGACTCTTGAAAAACCAATCGAAGCGAAATACTGGAAACTCGGAAATATCCCGCTTGATACGCTCATACACGTCCTCAGCCCGCATCCCGTAATAGTTCAACCGACAGAGCAAGTACCGGTCTTCCTCTTCGGAGTAGACTTTGCCCTTGGTTGTGGGGTAGTTGAGTTCAAGTTCCTGCATCGGATGTTTGACAGAGCTGATTTTCTTGGCGAGGAGGTGCTCGAGGTTGGACCGTTTGTTCCGTTTGGCTTCGCCTTCGGCGATACGTGCGGCAATACGAGGGTGTTCGGCGAGTTCTTTCCAATGTTTCTTGAAGTATGTATAGTACCGCTTTACAGCCTTTGCATCCTTGTCCTGGATCTCGGAAGCGAGCAAATCGTAGTCGTCCGTCCTAAATAGGGGAGATCAGGACGGGGAATGAGGTTTGTGAGACCGTTAACGGACCATCCATAGTTTTCTAATGCACGAACAAACTGCTGAAAGTCTCGCCGGCTCCAGTCGTGGAAGCCAGCCTCCGTATATTGCTCCTTCAACGCTTGCTCTTCTTCAGTCAGCGGTTCCGCTAGCAGATACATCACGTGTCAGAATGATCAGCGGATCACGAATTATGGAGAACTCACCTGTATCGATAAACTCTTGAGCCGCGGCGCGTTCCGCCTCTAATTTCTCTGGCGTGTCGTCAGGACCCTGAGTTTCTCTCATTGTCGCGACGATGCCATTCAAGCGCTACAACGGCGTCCAGTCAACTCCAATCGCCAACGACAAGTGATTGACCCACCTTAAATATCGCCAATTCTCTTTCCTGAAGCTGGGCCAGAGCTGGGTCAAAGAATTGGAAGTCCTGACTGGGAAGTCGAATGAAATACCATCAGCACGGGATGGTTCATAACGACAACTGTTCAGTAAACTCACATCTGGATCTGCTTCGGCGCGCGAGGCATCTTGGGAGCCTTCTCAGTCTTCGACGGTCCAGCGCGTAACGTATCCTTGAAATAACTATCGACCGAATAATTCAACTTCCTCTCCCGTTTTGATAACGAAAGCATGTTCAAGTTGAGCGTCTTGCGTCCGCCAGCCCGGAAGTCTTCGCCTTCCCACTGTTGCAATGAACTGTCCGACTTGAAGTTACTTAGGTCTTCGAGGTTCAGGCCCTCGTATTTGCTGTTGAGCTCTGCGGAGCGTTCTTCGCCGCGTTGGATGATGGCTTCAATGTCATCATTGATGAGTATGCTGGCGACGGAAACTTTAATGTCATCGAGAAATGTATGATGGTACTCACTCGTCGGAAGAGTTGATAATTTTCTCCGCGCCGTGCGTTATCATGTCAAGGAGTTCATCTTTGCTTGCAGCTAAGTTCCAAGACACTTAAAGTCAACGTCACACGGATCCGAGGTAATGACACTTACCTTTGGACTGTTGCTGTCTACCTTGTTGAATGACAAGCTGATCAAGACGGAGCTTTTGCGCCGCCCGCTCGAGCATACGCTCTTCGACACTACCCTCCGTAATGAAGCGGAAGACATACACTTGCTTTGTCTGTCCAATTCGGTGAGCACGGTCCATAGCCTGCAAGTCGGCTTGGGGATTCCTGGGCCATCGATAAGCACGTTCATGTTAGTTGGCCGGTAACTAGAAATCTCACCAATCACTATCATAGAGAATGACAATGTCCGCGGTGGTCAAATTAATACCAAGGCCGCCAGCGCGGGTAGTTAGCAAAAAGACGAATTTGTCGCTATCAGGCTTATTGTACTCGTCGATTGCGACGATCCGATCGTCGTGCGCAGTGCTACCATCAATGCGGCAGTACCCTGGAAATAGGAAGCCACGTCAGAACCACTGACTACCCAACGGTCAAAAACGTACTGAATGCACGAAAGAGGCAGTAGTCTTCTAAAATGTCCAGGACGCGACTCATTTGACTGAAGATCAGTACCCTTGAACCTTTGGCCTTCAAGGATTTGAGCAACTTGTCCAATATGATCATCTTCCCTGAGTTTGCTATGAGATGCTCATCCGTGGTATACGGTGGGCCTGGCTCCTGATCACAGTTGGAGCGAAGGTGTGGCAGGTAGGGTAAAGAAGGACTTACTGCGCCATCAAACAGGTACGGATGACATGTTACTTTCCGGAGCTGACATAATGTTGGATAGGGTAGCTGAGGTTCGTCGTAAGACGCACCTGCATAACCATGTTCATTAGACGAGTTTTTCCCTCTTTCTTTCCCGTCAATCCTGTTAGGGTCAAATTTAGGTCAAAATATTCCGAGTGCGCGGCGAAAGAACACACCATTGACCGCATCTATATCCTTTTCCAAGACGGAACGATACCACTTCCGCTGCATCTCGGTAAGCCCGACGTATATATTGATCTCCTTCTCTGAAACAAGAGCCGATAATCAAAATGTGTGAATCAAGAAAGAGACGACTAACTTGGGAGAAGGTTCTTCTCCACGTCGGACTTGACACGACGTAGGAGGAAGGGTCGCAATATTTTGTGCAATGCTTCCACCACTTTCTTGCTCTTCTCCTCCTCGCCATCAGCACCAGCATCATCTTTGTGGAGAAAAGCGTCGAGATCGGCATAGTCTGAGAATATCTCGGGACAAATGAAATTGAGGAGAGCAAATAACTCTTTGAGGTTGTTCTGAAGTGGGGTACCCGTGATCAATAAACGACCGCGGGACATGAATGCGCGGACGATCTGAGCAAGAATGGAGTCAACGTTCTTGATACGGTGGGCTTCGTCGATTACGATGTATTCGAATGAAAATTTCTTGAGCGCCGACTTTTCTATGAGACAGATCTCATACGAGGTGACACAGACGTCGAAATCTTGGGAGATAAGTCGATTGGCAATTATTTCAGCACGTTCTTCTTTAGTCCCAGTCAGAACCACGACATTGACGTCCGGCGTCCACCGTTCAAATTCTCGGGCCCAGTTCTGGAGTGTCGACTTGGGAACCACGATCAGATGAAGACCGTGAACAGCACGGTAGTGTCTAAGGTACGAAAGGAATGAAATAGTTTGCAGCGTTTTACCGAGGCCCTACAGCCGTGGTTGAGCAATTACAAAGTGGGTACTAGTGGAATACACACCATTTCGTCAGCAAGAATCCCGTTCAGTCCGTTGTGATGTAACGACACCATCCAATTCAACCCTTGAAGTTGGTACCCTCTCATAGTGCCGTTGATAACTATCAGAGTGAGCAAAGACTACATGAGGCGTAAGGTTGGACTGACAGCTTGGCGATTCTTCGAAAACGTAGGGCTGATCATCTCCTTCAGCGGCGAGTTCTCCATCTTTTAGCATTTCTTCATCCTCCTCCTTCTCAGACTTCCTGTGGCGAGCGCTTTGGTCTCTGGATGATGGTGAGCACGTGATCAGCAGTGATCAGCAGGATACATACACAGGTTTTTTGCGACCTCTTCCCCGCTGTTTGGGTTGTGCATCCAAGAGAGCAGCATACTGGGGATCGCGAGCTTTCTGTGAATGCACAAAGATGAGCAGATACCAGGCACGAATGAATATGACTAGCCTTGATATCGACGAAATACTTGAAAAGGTCCGTCTGACCCAGCAAGTAGGAGTAACGCTTTACGGCGTCGGCAATCTGGCAACTGTGAGAAGACAACAATATAAATCTGATGAGAAAGGTACCTTTGCCTTGTCCATCTCGTGCCTCTTTGCATGGAGTTGGCTTTCATCCGCCATTCGTTTTTGCTTCTTCTTCTGTCTCTCTGCGGACTGCTGCAGTTTTGCCGATTTTGATGGCGACGAGCCACTTGCGACAGGCTGGAGAGGCAGGACGTTAACTTCAATCATAAACAAACAAGCACGCGAACCTGTTCTTCCTGGTCGCTCTGAAGTTCGTCTTCTTCCATACTCGCGCCGCCGTCGATATACTCGCTCTCTCCGTCATCCATGCTCTCGCTTTGCTATTATGTCCGGCGTCACACGCGCCGTGAGTATATGACCAGCTGATGAGGGACAGGTTACTTGCCTGTCTTGAGACGATATTGCTCGGAATCACGTCGCTCAACACGTCTTCGTCCATCGGCGCTGATGTGTCCTGGATGACGCTATTAGTGAAGCGAAAGAGGGCAGATCAGAAAACGCACGGTCAAAGTCATGTCGCCAGTCGTGGTCAAAGAGGAAGCTGGTTGTGACGTGTGACTGTGAGTTTGTGACAGGCGCGAAGGTGTTGTCACGTGCACTGCAAACCTCGAGGTACTGTAAGATGGAGTCAAATGCAACTCCATCTTGCCAAGACGCACCGTCAGCTGAGTAACAGGACAAATGGGTACGTTAAGTATTGCGTACTAACATTCCTGAACGAAAATCCAGCCGCGCCTTTCGTCATCGTTGCATGACGCGGGCAGTGGCAGGACACCGGTCCTTACGCGATCACGACTCGACTCAGAGCACGAGATGACCGTGAACATATGTATACTAAGTAACTTGGTCTCTACTGGCATGCTGCTTACATTCAATCTTCAGTCAATGGCCAATTGAACGTCAACGTCACGCTGGGATTCGCCGATTGGCACGCAGAGACTTGTCAACCCACCAGTATGATCCGATATCCGCGAGCCCTGTTGGAGGAAACGTCACTGCCTATCACGACTCGGACGTAGCTTCTGAAGCGGGCGAGCTGAAGTACATAGTACTAGTACGCGAAGTATAATTGGGTATCACAGTAACTACTTATTCAATATTCAAGTCCCAGCCTCAGCTCGGTTCGGACCTGTCATTGTGTGCCTTTATTGACAGATGCCCATGGTCACTCTAACAACACAGGCACGAACGTGATGGATCGAAACACATGGTATGTCAGTCTATCTGAATCGGCGAAGCACGGCGTTCCTATCAAATGATCAGCTACACCGTGACGACGCACCACCACAGGATGGTTTGACCAGTGTATCTGACATTCCCGTCTGTGACACTGAAACAAATCCTTGCGGACTAGCGGGCACTGCAGATCGGAGTGTGTCTCACCTCGATCAAGGACGGCAATAAATATCCCGAGCGCTCTTCACCACAAAACGTTGGGATTCCATCTCCTTCCCACCCTCTTCCACCTCTGTCTTCCTCATCTTCATTTTACGACTTGGCCCGTCGCACAGGCGCTAATATGACATCTGTCGTCCAAGTGGATACAACATTCGGTGCCCTTCTACTCGGCGGGTTTTCTGCTGCAGCGTGAGTACTGATTAGCGTTCGAGTTGTGTCGATTCACTGACATGACCAACCTTGCTAAACTCTAGCTTGTCAGGGGTCGTTGTCGTGCAGACCCTCCTCTACCTCAAGCTCTTCCCTCGAGATTCCGCCAGGATCAAATCCATAGTAAGTCGCCTCGAATGGTCCTGCTCAACGCCCATGATCTCACACCACGATTAGGTTGGAGCGGTTTGGTAGGTCCCGGTCGTTCCGTAGTCGCTGCGCGGGCCCGCGCTCAAACTCCCTTCCGTTAGGACACTTGACACCACCCACAGCCTACTGGTCTATGCGTCAATCTGGATTTACTTAATCACGAATTACGGCGATGTGACGAAAATAGATACAATCCCAATGTACGTTTGCGACTTTGGTGTTCCACTCCATTACTCGTGAAACGAACATCGTTTAGCCCACTAGCAGTGTGTGAATTCTCATCTTTCTTGCTTCCCTGCTCAATCTTCATGTCGCAGCTGACGGTCATAATTACCGTGAGCATCATCCTCTATTATTTCGTACAATGGCCTATCAGCTCGCTCCAGGCAATCCTTACGTTCATCGTACACTGGTAATAGTCTGCCACACTCTGCCTTGTTAGTTTGTTGATATCCCTTCGCAGTTTTTTCTCACATCGAATCCACAAACGTAAGTAACGCTTTCTTGACCTAGCCCAACAAAGTGCTTATGCTTTCAAGTGAGCCGACATCAATGGCGATTCACGGCATTAATTGTAGGCGCCTACTTCTGTTACATGGGACCACAACTGACTGAGATTTGTCAAAGTTGGTGTTGGCGTTCTTTCGTCTCTGTAGGTTTTCACGATCCCTTTACATCAACATATCGTTATCCGGATGAAACAGGTTGCGCGACAGGTAAGGGGATTGAATTATACCTCGCTAAACGTTCGTCAAATTCGCTCAATCCCTACTTACAGTAACGACAGTAGAAATGTGAGGCATATCTTTACTTGGTCAGTCGTGGTCTAGTCTGAATCCAACATGCTAGGATCCACAAGAAAACTTTCACGGCATTTAAGGCAGAATTCCGAGTAAGCTTGGGTGGGATGTATTGATTATCTGGATCTTACAATTCATCCTCATGATAGTGGGTGTTTACTCTTGGCCTGGCGATGTCATGCCTTGTAGACATTCTAGTCACGGGATTCTTGACTCATTCGCTACAGACCCTCCAGAACGATAAGAGGGCGTCGACGAGGTAAGTATTCGTAACCCTCGGAGAGCTTGACTACTGACGCCAATTCCCTGCAGCTTAGATCGCGTCATCGGTGCAGTGGTTCTGTATACATTTGAGACCAATCTGTTGACAAGGTGAATTACTAATTATGTGGTCCTCCACCTCGCTCAAATCCTTTCCCAAGTGCTGCGACAATTGTATCTATGATTTGTGTGAGCACAGACTAGCCCGATTTCCTCGACGTTCTGACCATCGTCCAAGTGGCTCACCATGCCTAACAATCTTGTTTTCATGGGACTGCATTTTTTCATTAGCAAGTGTACGCGGACATTTTTCTCTTTTCGAGCTCTGTTCCATTGCTGATGACGTTTCTACAGTGTACGCAAACTCGTTGCTTGCTACGTGAGTCTAGAACCTGCTCGTCATGTCGTAGCGTACCACCCACAGCCACCAACCAGGCTTAACACACGTAAACACCTTCAACACCAACGACAGCGTGGTGCCTCCGCGGAGTTCCCTGCAGGGTTCCCTCGATTCTCTAGTATACCACGGAGAACAACAGGAAAGTTCTCGGTGAGTCGATCCGCGTCATTACCGTGCGGTCTAACCTAACCGTTTATTAAGACACGAAACGAGCACCCTACACCTACCAAGGTATGGCATCGGATCGGTTGCTCTTCGATCTAAATATAATCAAGTCTGATTCTTGAACTAGCTCGAAATTACCGTTGAGAAAACGGTCGAGTTTGGGGCCGACCAGCCCTCGTCCTCGGAAAACCTCAAGCGTGTGTCGATAATCGAGCCTCAGTTTAAATGATCCATATGTTCGTATCCATCTGTCTTATCATATCCATTCTTTCGTTATACGTCCGTGTCGTTTACGTTTATATTATAGGATCAGATTACAAACGATATGTCCACACCAGACCTCACGATCTCTTATGTTTCGTTGCATTTGTTTTGATCTCAGAGCCGTGTTGAGTTACACCGGGTGGAACTCGCGATACATTCAATATTAACCTGGACTCCAAGAGCACGACAATCGGAGGGTCATTGAAACAAGTATCATTATTCTGTTGTATTTCGTTTATGTAATTGTATACCTGAGGAAAGTTGATCACGATTCACCGGCACCGGATTGATCAGAAACAAGACCAGCCTTGCTTCGCAGTCGGTCGATGACTGAGTACTGATGCTCGCTGCCTGCGAACGCACGCGGCCAATGGGAGCCTGCACAGCACCGTACATTTTTTTGACGATCGCGATGAGATTACATTGGTATAGATTCTGACATACCGATACACGATCCGTACAATATACCTGATTTGAACGCAAACCTCTCGACTGTCCCAAGAAACATCAGTGTGCCCCAGTCTTAATTCCTAAGCCATAACAGCCTCGGAATCCATCCATATTACACTGACCCGACTCAAGTCTCTGCTTCTTCACATTCGGGGGCTTCGTGATGTCTCCGTCGACTTCCATTCGGTCCCGTCGAGGCCGCAGGGCCTTTCTTGCGTCGTAATCCCCTATGTTCCCAGCGTCCGAAAACAGTGGAGCTGAATACCTGCCCCATTCAAGCAATGATGGCCGCTGCTTGGGATTGAGCGCCATCAGGTCCTTCGCAAACACCCTCAGGGAGTCGTCTTCTTTGCAGAACCTACCAAGCAGGGACAAAAGAACACGCCCACAAGCCCATCGGTCTGCCTTGATTGGACTGTACCTCTTCTCGACCTCGGGGGCCGTCCAACCTCGTGTTCCGCACCGGTCATCGACCTCCTCGACCTCGACCTCTACTCGCATTGCAATATCGAAGTCGATGATTTTCAAGTTGAAGTTCTTGTCGACAACAAGGTTGTCCGACTTAATATCCCTGTGAGCGATATGATGCTCGTGAAGGTATGCGACACCATTGATGAGGCCTAGGCAGACTTGCAGAACCTTGCTTTCAGGAATGGCTCGGAAACCAACGTGATCCTCGACGATGGTCATTTTGGGTAGAATGGCCCACCCGCCGAACGAATCGACCAACGAGATGACATGGTCAGACTTGAGTGGGATAGTATCGAGAAGTCTGAGGATCTCGAGCTCGTTTGATTCCTTCCGAACTTTCTTTGCAATGAATTCCTTGTTCGAGTTCGTGGGTCGATACACGGTGATCCCGCCTGCTTCTTGGAGCGAAATATGTCTCCTTTATCTTGAGATCGTCTAGTATGTATCTCTCCACAGTGAGGGACGGAGTGACGATCTCTCGCAGACACTCGTCGCGACACCGTACCTTGGTGTCGTTGGAAACTAGCTCGGCTTACAAAGGCACCGAAAATATGAGGTGATGGACGTGGGTACTGATCTATATCAAGAAGGGCGATGTGCATACGGTGCGAAGAAGCACTTTATTCTTACCAAGTACTTGGCTGCATTGAACCACTGATGCGGCGCCGTCGTTGACGATGACCGGTGCGTCTTGGTAAGATGGTGTTGCCTGTATGCTGAGCGCTGAGCACTGGACTAGATCATCCCCAGCCAATCGAAATCGACATCGGTAGTGAATTATTTGCAGTGGCATTCTCAACGAACGGCGGGTATGTGGTGAGCGGCCACTACAGCGATGTTCGTGGCGAGTGGAGCACGGCAAACAAATGGCAACAAGTTTTCGAGCACGAGGATATCTGCTATATCCGCACCGTCGATTTCTCGCCCGTCTCAAGAGACTTGTCATGGCGTCGAACTACGATGAAGTCACTGTTTGGGACGTCGCTTCCAAGATGCAAGTGCAATCTATACTCCACCACAGGGACCTGAGAGCAGCGAAATACTCACCGACAGGGGATCGCATCGCGGCAGCTGCACCCCCCTCTGTTAAAGTCTGGGACAGCTACGATGGCCACTTGCTCGTCGATCCAAAGATACAATCAAGCAGTTCGACGCAGCCACCGGATCAGCAGTCGCAGAATGGCCTGTCCTCGGTAGCGACGCCTTCTGGTGCATTGCCCTGCCAAAGCATGGGAAATTCATTGCTCACTCTACAAAGAGTACTATCACATTCTGGGACACGTCGACGCACGCCCAACTCGGTCTCATTCGACATCCTCAAGAGTCAAGACATACAGTCCATCGCATTATCTCCCGATGACCAATCTCTCGCACTTGGTGGAAAGGATGGGAAAATTACTCTCATACGTGTTTCTCGTATCATTGTAAGTCTCGTCTTGTTGGATTAAGCTTCCTCGTTCCAATCAGTGTATTCAATCACACACCCCACTCTCCAGGAACCTGTCCTTCGGATCGACGACGCTGTGCTGGACTCATGGAAGCACGATCAACTCGAAAATGTGGAGTTGACCGCAGCGATCTCCGAATCCAACCCATCCCGCATTCGCTAGTCGAGCTCTCATGTGTGCTCGTCTCCAAAGACGGGACGCAGCCCTCGAAGATGTCGAAAAAGTGCTTATTTGTCTGCTCTCATACACTGTCGCTAACGTCAATTTATTCCAAGGCCCTCGATATTCAGCCGTCCGTCATCGCCTTTCTTGCAAAAAGTATAGCCCATGTCGGGAAATGGGAAAAGCACAAGGCCCATCGTGCTTACGACACCGCATTTGAGCACTTCCATCCTCATGTTACCTTTCTCCTTCTCATCAAGGTCTGTATAATGTTTGGTTACCATTCAACTGCTCATAATTCTTAGGCTTTTCTATATATATATATATATATAATGGTATCCGACCCGCCCCAGACCCCCGGTGGCCTGCATCTCAGAGATCATCCCAGGTGTACACATGAGAGCATACAAGTCATCGCATTTCCTATATCTAGTACATCTAGCAATCTGGGGCAGCAGAACCTCTTTTCTTCTGTTTGATATCTGGTAGTTAGATAAAATGTCTATGGATCACCTAGCCGTCTTTAGCAGTCCAAATCCTGAAACAAAATGCTGTGCTGGTGCCATGGTTATTGCTGTAGGTTGTGGTGGCCCATGGGCGAGTGACAAGGTGTGGCATACAAAAAAAAAAAGAAAAGTCCCCGCATATTCAGGAATGGAATGGCTACAATGCCATTAGCATCATGGATCCCAGAGCGTCTTATTGCCGCTACAAGTCCAAAGGCATCCTCTGTCACAACCACTACATCCAAGCAATTTC
>JBBPJP010000501.1:0-20737 GCA_038088775.1 Boletus barrowsii | reverse complement strand
CTATGTTCCTAAATTGTACCACACTAGGTTCAACTCGCGCAGACGTTCTTGGGTATTGCAGAGTCGTTGCGAAAGCCGAGAGGGGCACTGATGCATTGAGGTGGATGTTGTTTGTCGTCGGGTTGTATGAATATGTTGTGTGTATATTGAAGCTAGCGGAATATGTACGGAGTTCTTCGAACAAGTCGTGTGCAAAGCACCCTTCAGATAATGAAATTGGTGTTGGGATATGGGGAGTATGGGTTACATAGCGTATGGGTTACAGTTGACTGTATCAGCAGAAAGACAACAGCAAAGTGACCAGCACCCAACCTTACATTGCTAGGTACGTATCACAACAGTCGAGCTCGCAGTGACCGAGACATTTGTCAGACAATGACCGTTCTGTTCGATGCCCATGATCGCGGTTTCCAGTGGCCTGAATGTTTGATTACCTTGACCACCAGCCTGGGCATCCGTAAACACTACCCTGCTCAAGTTGGCAAATGGAACGGAATAAACACTGGTGGCGTTATTTAACGAGTAATCTTCAACAACCCACTCTGCGTTCTGCCCGCAGAGCGCATGGCTAGATTGGAGATACTGGGTGGCGGACTGTTGGTTGCTGAGATTTTGGATCATCGCAATGCCCGATGTCGCATTCGAAGCACTGACTGTGACTTTGATGTTGTCTCCAGCAGTGACGGTGAAGTTGCCTTGGAACGGTCCCGATAGGGCGGGAAACCACTCCAACACAACTATACGAACGGCAGCGACGACAAATGGGGTGAATTGTGGACATGGTTCAACACCTTACCGTCATATGTGGGCCCAGTGGGAGTCATGGTGAACAGAACCCCAACCTGAAGTATCACGTCACGCGAGATACCGTTGATACCGACCCAGGCCGCAGCACCAGCGCCACTTGGACCCGAAATGCCAGGAACGTTAGAAGTGCCAGTAATAGAAGTAAAGGTTCCCTGTCGAAACAAGCAAAGAGGAGATCAAGAAAAACACGGTCCAAGAGATCGATGACACACATCAGGCTGCTGCAAATAGGCACCAGCCCAATTTCCATTCCATACCACTCCGTCAGAAGCATTGTTGGCTCGCTTCTCAACAGGGTGAAACTGTGAACGGCGGTACTCGCGACGACGACCCGCTAGAACTACAGAAGCGAGCGAGAAGCCGGTGATCATGAGCACGACCTTGAACTTGAATTGCATTGCGAGCGTGAACTTCGACAAGGTGGTAATACTGTGGTTGAACCGCGCCTTCGTACTTTTATGTGTTCCACTTTTCGCCTTACGTGTTGCAGCCGAGCATGGCGATGAACCTGAAACACTGCAAGAACATCGGTTAATCGCAAATTGGGGAGGGAAGGTCAAACAAGTCGACCTCGTATCCAATCAGGGGTTGACAAGACGAGTGACGTTCATCCAGGTTGGTTTCCAGTTCTAACTGGTGGCAAGCCTTTTGTACTCTGATGGGCTGACGTGTGCGTCTGTATTACATGCGTCTCAGGTAGTGAGCGGTTCTTCAAACACAAAAAATACGATGCTGGCAGAACGTACCCAAAGTTTTGTCGTAGCTAGCTAGCACTGGCAGTCTGGCACCGCCGCTTTGGTGCTTCCGACAAGTTCCAGACACGCGGGGGTTGGGTGAACAGCCCTAGGACCTGCCATCGCTCACTCACTTGCGAAAGAGCCGGAGTCCATTTGCGTTGTGGTCCCAAATGTCTTCGCTCACAGCCATGCATGTGCATGCATGATGACGCGCTCGTGGTAACATCTGCTCTCCCAAATTCGCCGCGTCTGCCAACGAACTCGTTTCGGGCCCACATCCACGTCACCACCGCCCTCCTTCACCGCGGGGACGGCACCATCGACCCAACGCCCGTGCTCGTCAACGAAGATCCCTGGAAGGCACTTGCACCGTACATACAGACCCCACGTCGAGGATGACGGCTGTGGGTACGAGTTTTGGCTTGAAAGGTAAACGGTCTGGACTCGACTTGTGCCGTTGTAGAATGGGATATGATTGGTCAAGACGGGCAATGAAGGTCTCCTTCTATGATTGGGGTCAGCTTTGGCTTTCGTCCTCGTTTGCGGCTGCAACGTCGCCGCAATTTTTCTTCCCACTTCTCAACATTCCTGGATCGCCTCATGCCTCATTTATGGCAATGCCTTTGGCCCACTCAACTCGTTGCGACCAACAACAAGCTCGCTTTGGGCCTCCAGTAACCCCTTGAAGTACTCCATTTGCCCTCCCCTCGTGCCTCGCACGCGCATGTCATATGCATCTCTGTCGCATCGCTAACCACCAAGGACTTTTGGCAGAGAGCACCTCTCGCGTCCTGCTTCGTGTATGTACATCCGTCGTCCACCTCCACTTGACTTCCGATCAATTGATTTATGTTCAACCCTGATGTCCGCCGTTGTTTGAGAACTCATCTGCCCTCAGCTCCTCATCCTGTGGTTCAGAGGGATAAAGGCCATCTTTTTCGGCTAGCGAGAACCAGTCGTCACAAGACTCGTCAAGTTATCGTCCCGTTCATCGTTGGAGGACTCGGTGAATAGCGGATCTGGGAAGTCGGATTCGTTATCACCTGAAAGTCTGAAAGTCTGAAGGCTCTATCTTCATCATTATCGTCGACGGTACCAACATGAGCGGTAGATGTAGGCTTCTTGTTATCACGGTCATTGTCCTTTATTCACTTATCTTTACCATGCCAAGAAGCAAGGTCACCCAACTCATGGGGGCCAAGATGGATAAAGACCGACCGATAGGACACAGACGAACATGGGCAATGTGTCTGTACACAAAAACGCGTGTGAGGAACTCCGAGATATGATGCCACCACCACTTTTTCCTCTCGAAAGAGTACCTTCGTATAGTACATACATACATCTAGCCTGGAGTAGAAGGAATCGCATGTGTAGTTTGCTAGCAGAGCTACTACCAATAAGCACCTGTCATTTTTATTTTCCAGCTTTCTGATCGTTCTCCACCTACTGTTCCCTACTCCCAACGGGCGAGTCTTTGGTCAATCCTGACCCATGCACTCTACCCAGTTCGAGATCGCCCGAGTCAGTCGTGCCACCCTCCACCTCGGGAACCTGGTTTCCATCTGCGAATGGTACCATTCCCGGGCTAGACACGATGATATCTGGACCGGGATTCGGCCGTGATTGCGCCCCGAACCCGGTATCAATATGGAACCGACCACGGATGTCATGGTCATACAGCTCCCGAATGCCGATGATGAATCGTGGGATGAGGATGTAAAAGGCCACATAAATGAACACGCTCAGGAAGAATACGAATTTGTTTGTTGGCGTTGCAACGAAGCCGAGCACATAATCGATTTGGTAAACAACGTTCCTATACATTGGGGAGAACGTTGTCGTCGTGAGTATGTGTGGGAGTGAATGTCAGGAACATGAGCCAAGATTCGATGGGCAGGGGAGATGAGAACGTACACGAAGAAATAGAGAATTTCATCTCCAACTAGCTTTTGCATATACCGGTTGGGCTGCCATTGCTTCGTCACTTTGTACATCTCAAATGACTGCTTCAGAGTTTGTGAGACAGCGAGAATAGCTAGCCCAGCACCGAGAACCAATCGCAGTGCAGCACGATATACTTCAAGTGTCGTTGGAGTGTTAATTGAAAAATTGCAAAACGAAAAGTCGAGTAATTGGGCGACTGTCACTGAGAAAAGGGTGCGGGTTACATGAGGCCAGCCATTGTATCATGCAATCGATACATACATGAGAGGCCCGGGAGGTAGCGGGGTTGTTGTAGATTGCATCCAGAACAATAGAACTGATGGTTTGCATCACGAAAAGGAACAGGAGGATAGAGAGAATCGTTCTCGATCGATTCCACATTGCATAAACACGTAAAATCATCATCACTGTGTCTCACATCAACCTGGGAGGAGACGTGAATAGCAGGAAAGAAACTCACAATCGGCGGCAGAAAGGAACACTATGAATGCCCAACCAGATACTTGATATATGACAGTACCTTTGAATATCCACAACTCGATTTGAGATCGAGGACACAAATCAATTGGCATGCTTACATCTATTTGATCATTATAAATTCCAGGTTTGCGTAGGAATAAAGATGCATACGCCTATTGGAATTGGATCGTTGGTGGTGAGTAACGTGTAAAATGGAAGATGAAAACTGACTTCGAGTGGGCCAGGAACAAAGAAACTGCCATCTGTGAGTGTACTGGTTGAGATAATGAATCTTATTTGGTGTCCTTGAACATACAGAGCGAGTTGGTCCTGAGGATTAACCATGTTAGAAGATGGATGCACTACAGCTCACCGGCCAATAGACTTACATGATCCAGCAAAGACCGATGTAACGGACCTAATGGAACAGTCAGTCCGGAACAAATGGTCAAAACCGCACAAAAAGATTGTACGCACGAGAACAAACATCGTGGAAACCCAGGTCCAGGGCTTGCACTGTGGAACCATTGAGACACTGTGTTTGGATGATAATAGACAACATCTACCCAAATGTACTCTATCTTCGAAATATGTCAGTCACCGATGCGAAATAGACGTGAAGAAGGAATGAGATACCTCTCTTGAGAAGGTGAGGACTATGGTTTCGACGTTGCAGCAGTGATAAATAACGGATTATCGCTAGCGAATCACTCACTATAATCATATGTGACGAGAGTGACGCCAGCGACTGTGCTAGTGTATCAGATGAATCATTAGCAGATTTACAAGTGACCGTACGGGATATATAGTTGTTTAGAACAAGAAGTTCCAAGGTGGACTGCAGGCCGGAGGACATGAGGTGTCGATTTTTACGGTAACCAACGACTGAGAGTGGGATGGGTCGTGTATGGATTTCTGGAAGATATAGGGCAGTCTATTTATGACTGTTCCATGCGGCGGCGGCATCATTATGCCAGAGAGAACGTGTGCAACACTGGATTCAGGTCATATCGTTATCATTATCATCCTACCTGAGGAAGAAGAGCTCTCGATTTCTGGTCGCCGAGAGAAAACGTTTGCTTGTTCGAATCCAAACTGAGCGTGAGGCTTGCGTCAAAAGTAGCCAGCAAAGACACATCCGAACCTTGAACGATCAACATGCCACTGCCAGGCTATGCGAGCGCATCTTCGTTACTGTAAACAGAACAAAGAGACTTAACGTTATGAATGGCATCCGCGCAGACGGTTTCCAGGATAGCTTGAGTTATGACCGTGAGCACAAGAAAAATCTTACTTACGTTCACGATGTCCGTTTTTGATTCTTGATCTTACCACTTCCTGTGCAATCGAGCGTCCTTTAGATAGTGAAATTGCGTAATGTGCACCGCAAGGCACTTACGATGAGTGGACTGAGGAAACTTACTCGCCGGCAGATCACTTCAAGTTCTTCTCCAACATGTATCAACTTGAATTTATGTTATCCATCAATGTTTGGATGGTAGAGGTCCACGTGCCTGCTCGATCACCGGCCTGCTATCTGGATTCTGCAATGAAGTCTGCCTTGAGAAATCTTAATCAACGCTCGTCCTCGATTTGTGGCCGCAAGTACGCCGCAAATTTCTCTTTGCTTCCTTCGTTCACAGCCATGACGTAATCACAGCAACGCCTGCGGGTCTCATCTCTCCACTCCGCGCCTCGCCCGTCTTTGTTAAATACACTTCCCCCCCATCACCCACTCACCGTCAGGACGCAAACAATGCAGGTCGTTATCAAGTACACCTCTGCCGTGCTGCCGGACACCAAGGTATCTGGCAGAGACCGACCCGCTCGCATCCTTCTTCCCGTACGTTCATCGCCCATCTTTTCTCAACTGACAGTCAATTGATCGACGTTCGACACTGACATTCTCGCTGTTTGAAATGGTCCATGCTCGGCAAACAATCCAATGACAGCGTTGATATTATCTAGCACAAGCTGCACTTTGTGAGTCAGGGCGTCCAAGATACTGATACTTAAATGAGGACCGCCGCAACCGGCAACTTGGCGGTACAAACGCACACAAGTAATATCATAAAGTATGCCAAGATGTGATTGGGAGAGGCGCAGACAAAGATTCCGAGATGATAACCACCATCTACTTTTCTCGAAAGAGTAGGTCGTTTGTTTACAGTAAGCAGTACATTCAAAGGAATTGCATGTGTAATTCGCCCGCAGAGCCGTAGCCAATAAATACGAGTCGCCCGCATCTTTCAGCTCTCCGATATTTCACCTTTAAACCCTACTACTACATCCTGGCTCTGGTTCCAGTGGAGAGTGATTGTTCATTCCCGGCCTGCGTACTCCATCCGTTCCAAGATCGTGCGAGTTATCCGTCGCACCCTCCACCTCGGGACCCAGGTCGACGTCCACGAATACCATCATAGACATGGTGGTGTCTGGACCAGCATTCGACCGAGACACCACACCGAATCCGGTATCAATATGGCACCGACCATGGATGTCATGGTCATACAGCTCCTGAATGCCGATGACGAATCGTGGGATGAGGATGTAAAAGGCTACATAGATAAACGCACTCAGGAAGACCACAAATTTATTTGTTGGGGTTGCAACAAAGGCGAGCATATAATCGATTTGGTAAAGAACATTCCTAAATGTTGGGGGAAACAGTTTCGTCGTGAGTATTTGTTGGAGCGAGTGTCAGGAACATGAGTGAAGGTTTAATGGGCAGGGGAGATGAGTACATACATGAAGAAATAGAGAATTCCATCTCCGACCAGCTTTTGCATATACCGGTTCGGCTGCCATTGCTTCGTCGCTTTGTACATCTCGAATGACTGTTTCAGAGTTTGCGAGACAGCGAGAATGGCTAGTCTGGCACCAAGAACCAATCGCAGTGCGGCACGATACACATCAAGTGTCGCTGGAGTGTCAACTGAAAAATTGCAAAACGAAAAGTCGAGCAACTGGGCGACTGTCACTGAGAAAGGGTGCAGGTGATATGAAGCCAGTCATTGTATCATGTAATCGATACATACCTGAGACACCCGGGGAGGTATCGGGGTTGTTGTAGATTGCATCCAGAACAATAGAACTGATGGTTTGCATCACGAAAAGGAACAGGAGGATAGAGAGAATCGTCCTCGATCGATTCCACATTGCATAAACACGTAAAATCATCATCACTGCATCTCACATCAACCTAGGAGGAGACGTGATTAGAAGGCAAAGTAACTCACAATCAGTGGCAGAAAGGAACACTATGAATGCCCAACCAAATACCTGATATATTACAGTACCTTGAAATATCCACAACTCGGTTTGAGATCGAGGACACAAATCAATTGCATACTTACATCTATTCGAGCATTATAAATGTTTGCGTAGGAATAAAGATACATACGCCTATTGGAATTGGATCGTTGGGGGTGAGGAGCGTGTAAAATTGGAAATGCAACTGACTTTGAGAGGGCCAGCAACGAATGAACTGCCGTCTGTGAGTGTACTAGTTGAGATAATGAACCTTATTTGGTGTCCTTGAACATACAGAGCGAGTTGGCCCTGGGGATTAACCATGTTAGAAGATGGATGCGCTACAGCTCGGCCAATAGACCTACATAATCCAGCAAAGACCGACGTAACGGACCTAATGGAACAGTCAGTCCGGAACAACTGGTCCAAACCACCCAAAAAGATTGTACACACGAGAACAAACATTGTAGAAACCCAGGTCCAGGGCCTGCACTGTGAAACCATTGGGACGCTGTATTTGGATGATAATAGGCAACTCCTTACCCAAATGTACTCTATCTTTGAAATGTGTCAGTCACCGATGCGAAATAGACGCGGAGAAGGAATGAGATACCTCTCTTGAGAAGGTGAGGACTATGGTTTCGACGGTGCAACAATGATGAATAACGAATTATCGCTAGCAAATCACTCACTATAATCATATGCGACGAGAGTGATGCAACCGACTGTGCTAGTGTATCAGATGAATTATTAGCAGAATTACAAGTGACCGTACGGGATATATAGTTGTTTAGAATGAGAAATTTCAAGGCGGTCTGTATGTCGGAGGACATGAGATATCAGGCAAACGATGATGGCAGCTGGCAACGATTTGAGAGTGGGGTGGATTGTGTATGGCCACCTAGAGAATATGGGGCAGTCTATTTATCCTCCACTCACTGGTAGGCTGTCCGTGCCATGAATAACCGTTTCACCAAGATATGGATATGGCATCATTACGCCAGAAAGGACTCGGCGTCGCAACACTGGATTTAGGTCGTATCATTACGGTTGTCATCCTACCTGTGCGGAAGAAAGCCAACAGAGAGCGTGTGGCCCAGCGTCTGTCGAGGTAGCCATACATCTTGCACTCGGTGTCTTGACTATTGTGTGCAATTAAACACTGGAATGTGATGATGAGCGGACCGAACCACACTCGGTGCTTGTATGATCAAAACGCTGCGGCAAGTCCATGTGGGCGTATCTTCGTTACTGAGAAGAGAACAAAGGGGGCATACCGTGACAGCACAGTGACATGGACATTGGCGACGGGCGTTATGAAGTTCGCAACGTTCATTCGGTATGATCTTGGCCGTATCATCTCCTGTGCAAGCAGCCTTTAGATAATGAAATTGGCGTTATTGGCAACACCGCACCGCTACAGTGTTATTGACATCAGGCGCATCGGCAGTACGACGGATGAACATGCTAAAAGGTAACTCGGAACAATGCGCCCGGGCCCGCCGTCTAAGTTGCCGCTTCTCGTGAAACACCCGATGGCGGCATGTCCCTTTGCTACACGAAGTTCATCATTCCTGTTCATCCTTGGATCGTTCAGCCTTCTGAGAAGATTATCTACGTGCCTGCTTGATCAACCTCCGAGGACAACATGGATATCATTTTAGACGCTCGTCCTCGATCTGGGACCGCAGCGTCGCCGCAAATTTCTTTCGCTTCCTTCCACGACGAGCTCACAACAACGTCTACTTTCCCAACTCGTCACGTCCGACAACGAACTCGCGTCTCATCTCACCCATCACCAAAGCAGAACGCCTCTCGCGTCCTTCTCCGCGTACGTCCATCGTCCATCTCCTTCGCTCGGCAGCCAATCGCATTTTAACCCCCCCCCATCAGACCGTGATCACATCGATCAAAATCTTTCCCTTTCTCCCTCTCCGACCCAATCCACATCAACACCGCCCTCTTTTGCCATGAAGACCGCACGGTCGCTCAGACACCCGTGCTCGTGGACGAAGATTACTCGCACCGTACGTACACACGCTCCACGTCGAGGACGACCTCGAGCGTCCGTCGACCAATGCGAATGTAAAGAGCCCCACTGCCAGGGGAAGGCCGAGTTTGAGCTTGAGTGGTAAAGGATCTGGGCTCAGTTTGGACTTGTTGGCGTTTGTGCCATCGTCAAGTGCGATTGCGATCAAGAACGGACAAAGTCCCCCGCTAAGATGAAGATCAGCGGCGGAGATTGTGCAGCTGCAATGATGCTGCAATGTTCTTTCGTTCGCATGGATCCCCCACGACTCGTTCACAGTAATGCCTGCTCTCCCAACTCGTCCTTGAAGCACTCCATCTCGTCTCTCCCTCCTCGCGCCCACCTGTGTTCATCAAGTACAGTTTCCGGTCACGGAAGCGCCATGTTCGCTGCTGACGTCCGCCATTTTTCCCCTCCACAAACAATCCGCTTGAAACCGGTGGTAGTATTGATGTTATCTCCCGCAAGCTGGACCTTGTGAGCTAGGGAGTCTGAGATAATAAGGACCAACCCCCAGTGCAAACGAACACAAGTAACGTGATGATGCACGCAAAGCGCGGTTGGGAGGGTGCAGACAAGATACCGAGGTGTTTCCAACACCCGTTTCTCTCTAAAAAGTATGTAGTTATACAAGTAGCACATTCAACCCAAAGCAAAGGAATTACAACGTGTAATTCGTCAGCAAAGCCACAACCAATGAATACCAGTCCCCTCCAACTTCCAACTCTCCGCTCTTTCAGGTATGCCACGCATATGTTGTAATCGAGCGCATTGAACAGACGATTTGTTGTCAAACATTTGGCCACGACTCGACAAGTGTTAGTGGGGAAGTGGGGAGTAGACTCCGAAATGATGTCACCACCTGTGGTCGAAAACATACGTTCATATAGCACATAGTACATTGGCATAACATAACGAAAAAGGATCTTACATATCACAGACCATAAATGCCAACCTCCTCCATCTTCCAGCAATCTCACATCCCTACTCCATGCCTCCGATGGAAGTCTCTTTGTTGGAAACTGACCCGTGCGCTTCACGACCCATTTCGATATCGGCAGAGGTAACCGTGTCATCCGCCACTTCGGCACTCTGGTTTCCGTCCTCGAATACTATCACAGACACAGCACCATTTACACCAGCGTTCGATAGGGACTGCACGCCGAACCCCGTGTCGATATGAAAGCGACCATGGGTGTCATGGTCATACAGCTCTCGTATGGTGATGACGAACCGAGGGACGAGGATGTAAAATGTTATAGAGATAAATGCCTCCAGGAAAACGTAAGTGGTGAGTGCTGGAAACCCACTTGCATTGAGGAGGTCATTGGTTTGGTAAAGCACGTTCCTATCAGTTGATGCGAGGCATTTTAGTATTATGTGGGCAATTCCCAGGAACAAGAGCAAAAGGCGAGAGGTAGAATGGACATGAGGAAATGGGGACATACGCAATAAAGTAGAAAATTCCATCTTTCACCAGTTTTTGCATGTAGCGGTTGGGTTGCCATTGATGCGTTGCTTGGTACATCTCAAATGATTGCTTCAGGGTTTGGAAGACAGCGAGAATTACCAGTAGAACACCGAGAACCAATCGCAGGGCTATATAATGGGCTGGATAAAGCAAGTTGTCAATTGAAACATCGCACCACGAAGAATCAAGAATTTGGGCGATTTTCACTGAGAAAGAATGAAGTTTACATGAGGCTGGGCATTGTATGAATGCATCCAATTTGGTACATACCTGAGAGGTGGGCATTAGGGTTATGAATTCCCTCATAAACGACAGTAGTGAGGGTCTGTATGATGTAAACTAACAGAAGGACACAAAGAATAGTCCTGGATCGATTCCACATCGCGTAGACACGCAGAATCATCAGCACTATAACCCAGATCAGCACTTGAGAAAGAAGTAACCAGACTACTCACAATCGGCGGTAGACAGGAACACTACAAATGCCCACCTATATGATAGATACACGAATTTACCTTTGGAATGTCCACGTCTTATTTTGACGTTGTATACGCAAGTAAATTGAAATGCTTACATCTATTCGACCGTTAAAAACACGATGTTCGCAGAATTGGGATACATACATCTGTCGAGATTGGTCCGTTAGTGATGCGGGGGGTGTACAATGAGAAAACAAACCGACTTCAACAGGACCAGGCACAAACGAACTACCGACTGTGAATGTACTGGATGAGCAGATAAACATTACTTGGGCCTCTGAACATACAGAGTGCGGCAGTCCTAAGATTGAACCTGGGTTAACAGTGCTCAAAATCCACTCAAATTAAACGCCTATACAATCCAATAAAGACCGATGTACCGAACCTATTAAAACAGTCAGCTCAGGAAATATGCCCGAAACTAGAAGAATTGTACATACGACAACAAACATTGTAGACACCCAGGTCCAAGGTTGGCACTATGAGATTATTGAATCGAGACGTTCAGGTGTGCGGTGATAGTCGACAACTCCTTACCCAAACGTACTCTACCTTTGTACACTATTAGGCATGAAAGAGAGATAAAGAAGGGATGGGATACCTCTCTTGAAAAGGTGAGGGCTACGGTCGAGATTTCAGTGGCAAGAAGAGGGAATGCGTGCAATCAATACACTCACTATAATCGTACACGACGGCAGTGATGCCAGCGACTGAATTGGAGCATAAGATTAGCTATTAGCAGTGTTATGAGCAACCATACGGGTTAGATAATTGTCGAGAAAGAAAAACTGGAAGGTAGGCTGTACGTTGGAAGACATGGATTGTGGTGACAGTGACGAGTTTTGTGGCAATCAACGTTTGATTGGGGTGGGGTTGTGTATGGCCCCTGCAAGATTCAGGGTGAGCTATTATACCCGTACCATGAACTTGAGCATCCCAATTTCCACCGTGCTCAGGCTGCAACATCATTGCGGCGGAAAGGACACAGGCAGATCATTGCCCTACCTTTGCAAAAAAAATCCATGATCCGTCACTCGGTGTCTTGACTATTGACTGCAACACTTGATTGTGATGACGAGCGGAAACGAACCACACTTGAAACTCGAATACAGCGCATGGATGTTCGATGATGTGGATTTGGTACCATGGTCGTTAACACCTCCTGTGCAAAACAGTCTTCAAATAAACTTCAAATGATGGAATCGTCAAGATCAACGCCGCACTATTATGATATGGGACATGTTCACGTGCCTGCTGGGCGTGATGCCCTTCATCCCATTTGATGATCAATCACTGGCAACTGTCCAGTGCGGGCGCAGGAGAAGCATACTGATTGTTATGTAACCTGAACCTTCTTATCTTCGATTTAGAGCCGAAACAATCACTTGCTGTAGATTTGAGGCCAATTCTTGCAGTTGGTCAATGTTGTGGCACTGCGACTCGATCCCATGAAGCAACCGCAGAGCCCTGTACGTCCGATTTCGTGAGCAACTCTCGAGTACATTCAATTCGTACGACGTACCTACGCTCATCCCACGTATGTTCATCCAGGTCGGGTGGGTGCTGGACGACGTTGAATGAAACTGCGGAGCCTTCAAGTGAGATCGGACTTCCATTCATCCCGGCACTGGCAAGCGCCAGGAGGACATTGGGGATATGCCACTTCATCAGACCAAGATCAAACTGATCAAGTCCTCCCGCTTCCTCTCTGGCCCATTCGTGTCCCCACCGCCCTACCGCGAGGACGGCGCGATGGACCCCGTCCTCGTCAACGAAGATTCATGAGAAGGGTTTACCCTGTACGTAGCACACATCCTCCATGTCGACGCCGATTTCGAGCGTTCACCCACTATGCCCTCGTCCCACCCTCGCTGAGACGGTCACTTCTACCACCGTGACTGCCAAACCAAGGCTGCCAGCGTCGTCGTCGTCGGGCACGAGCTTGAGTGGAAAAAAGTCCATGTTCAACCTGAACGCGTTGGCGTTTGTCCGGTTACTGCGATGTCTGTCACTGGCAAGATGGGCGTGGCACCAAGGTTACTCTCCAGGACCTACTAGTACGCAAGCATAGCTTCTTGCTGATCTGTAACAGCACGCCGTGTGATTGAGTGATCGCGTGTTCTGGAGAGCAAATACTAACGAGAAGGGGAAGTGATAGATGGGAAGACACGCCTCTTGCGAACGACGCAACAGCTCCGGGTTGTGTATGGCCCCCGCAAGATAGTCACTGAAAGCAACTTGAAACGTGTACCAACACCGAGCATGAATCTCGGCGTCAGAAGCTGAGAAGCAGCGATATATCTTCCGCGCGGTGTCTTGGCCGTGACTATTATTGGCCTAGTTTGAATGATTGGTCAACAATCTCATGCCAGGCTGTGTGTGTAGGACAAGTTCACTGGCGTCCCTCATCATGGAAGTATTTTTCTGGGTTCAATATTTGTTTGGCTGCAATCTCGCGGCAACTTCCTTTTGATCACCCACTCGCTTCTTTCCTATTGCCTCGAAGCACACCGTCTCATGAGTCTGCCTTTCCTCGCCAGTCATTGTCAAGGACACCTTTACCCCGTCACCCACCACCAGGCGTTTGGTAGGGGGCACCTCTCGCGTTTATTGTTCATTTCTTGACTGACAATCAGTCGACCCAGGTCACGGTTCCACGCCGCGTCACCGTTTCCCGCTACTCTTCGAAATGCTCCGTCTTCGAGAAGTAAAGTGATCCACGCAAAACAAGCGACCACGGGTGTCACGGTCATAAGTACTGCCCCACTTGTGGTGTAGCAACTCTTTCTTATGGCCTATCCAGTAGCTTACGATGGATGCACCATGTCGGCCTCCCAGCCTTTTCAATGCCGACTCTCATTCTAGCCAAGTCTACGTCCCTTGACAAGGGCAAGCGAAAAGCGGATGGTGCGTGTCATGCACTCTACTGCATTGTCAACGACCGAAACCAATGGTGCTTCCACAGCCTTTGGATAGACGAAGACTGCAGCACCTCTTATCACGCGCACTCTCAAGTTCAAGATGACTCCTCCTCAGACTCGGACACGGTCTCTGACTCTGGGTCTGACCTGGCACCTTCTCTCCCGTCGATATCATCAACGCACGCGGTGCTACTGGTGTTGGAACTGATGGCGACGAAAGTCTTTGCCAGTCTGTCGACGAAGAAAACTCGCCAGACGATCAGGTGCGTTCATTTAATCCAACCCGGCCTGAATCTCGAGTTCGATCATGCATCCATAGGTGGATATTGACGCTCCGCCTCACCAACGTGACGAGTTGGATCAGACCGCGATCACACTGATCAACCCCTCCCTCTCGGATCCCATCCACGTCACCACCGCCCTCTTTACCGCGAAGAGGGCACGATCAACCCAATGCCCATGCTCGTCGATGAAGACTCGTGGAAGGAACTCGCACCGTACGCACACGCTCCACGTCGAGGATGACCTCGAGCGTCCGCCGACGGCGCTGTCGTCCTACTCGATGACCCATACTGGGACCGTGGTTTCGGGTGTCACAGGGATGAGTGCGAATGGAATCGGCCCAACGGGCGCTTCGGTATCTTCATTACCGTGAAGAGAACAAAGGTATCATATATGCGGCACAGGACGTGCAGATGAAAGGGTTCAACGACCGACGCTCAAGTTCATTGGCCTTGCAGGTACATTGGTCTACCACAAGTTCCTGTGCGAACTTGTCATCCAATTCCCATGATCTGACTTTTTCATTCATCTTCAAGGCACCTCGATGCATGGACCGAGAGAAAGTCAGACCAGCGCGCCATTTACGCCGCCTACTTCAAGTTCCTACCTACACGATCAAGCATACCATCCAGGCAGCGAATAGTCTGAAGACGATGGTACGAGTCAAATCTATGCGCAAGCTCGATCGCCAGTCAATCGATCCACGTCCGACACTGACATTCACCATTGTTTGAAATGGTCCATGCCCGGCAGATAATCCAATGGCAGCGTTGATATTATCTAGCACAAGCTACACTTTGTGAGTCAGGGCGTCCAAGATACTGATACCTAAATGAGGACCGACTCAACCAGCAACTTGGCGGTACAAACGAACACAAGTGATATGATAATGTACGCCAAGACGTGATTGGGAGAGGCGCAAATAGATTCCGAGATGATACCACCATCTGCTTTCCTCGAAAGAGTAGGTTGCTTGTTCAGTAAGTAGTACAAAGGAATTGCATATGTAATTCGCCCGCAGAGCCGTAGCCAATAAATACGAGTCGCCCGCATCGTTCACCTCACCGATCTTCCACCTTTAGACCCTACTACTACATCCTGGCTCTGACTCCAATGGAGAGTGGTTGTTCATTCCTGGATCGCCCGAGTTATCCGTCGCACCCTCCACCTCGAGACCCTGGTTGGCGTCCACGAATACCATCATAGACACGGTGGTGTCTGGACCGGCATTCGACTGAGACACCATGCCGAACCCGGTATCAATATGGCACCGCCCACGGATGTCATGGTCATACAGCTCCCGAATGCTGATCATGAATCGTGGGATGAGGGTGTAAAAGACCACATAAATAAACCCGCCCAGGAAGGACGCAGATCTGTTTGTTGGCGTTGCAACAAAGGTGAGCATATAATCGATTTGGTAAAGAACGTTCCTAAACAGTTTCGTCGTGAGTATTTGTGGGAACGAGTGTCAGGAACACGAGCCAAGGTCGATGGGTAGGGGGGATGAGAACGTACACGAAGAAATAGAGAATTCCATCTCCGACTAGCTTTTGCATATACCGATTTGGCTGCCATTGCTTCGTCGCTTTGTACATCTCAAATGACTGTTTCAGAGTTTGCGAGACAGCGAGAATGGCTAGTCCGGCACCGAGAACCAATCGCAGCACAGTACGATACACTTCAAGCGTCACTGGAGTGTTAGCTGAAAATTCGCAAAACGAAAAGTCGAGCAATTGGGTGATTGTCACTGAGAAAAGGGTGCAGGTTACATGCGGCCAGTCATCGTATCATGCGATTGGTACATACATGAGAGGCCCGGGGAGGTATCGGGGTTGTTGTAGATTGCATCCAGAACAATAGAACTGATGGTTTGCATCACGAAAAGGAACAGGAGGATAGAGAGAATCGTCCTTGATCGATTCCACATTGCATAAACACGTAAGATCATCATCACTGCATCTCACATCAACCTAGGAGGAGACGTGATTAGAAGGCAAAGTAACTCACTATCAGTGGCAGAAAGGAACACTATGAATGCCCAACCAGATACCTGATATATTACACTACCTTTGAAATATCCACAACTCGGTTTGAGATCGAGGACACAAATCAATGCTTACATCTATTTGAGCATCATAAATTTAAGGTTTGAGTGGCAGCAATTAAGATACGTACGTCTGTTAGAATTGGATTGTTAGTGGTAAGCAAGGTGTAGAATGGGAAATGCAACTGACTTCGAGAGGGCCAGGAACAAAGGAAGTGCCGACTGTGAGTGTCCTGGTTGAGATAGTCAACATTGTTCAGTGGCCTTGCACATACTGAGTGAGCTGATCCTGAGGATTAACCATGTCAGAAGATGTGCTACAGTTCAGCCAATAGACCTACATAACCCAGTAAAGACCGATGTAACGGACCTGATGGAAAAGTCAGTCTAGAACAAATGGTCCAAACCACCCAAAAAGATTGTACACACGAGAACAAACATCGTGGAAACCCAGGTCCAGGGCCTGCACTGCGAAACCATTCGGACGCTGTATTGGATGATAATAGGCAACCCCTTACCCAGATGTACTCTATCTTTGACATTTGTCAGTCACCCGATGCGAAATAGACGCGGAGAAGGAATGGTATACTATACCTCTCTTGAGAAGGTGAGCACTGTGGTTTTGACATTGTAGCAGTGATGAATAACGAATTATCGCTGGCGAATCACTCACTATAATCATATGCGACGAGAGTGATGCAACCGACTGTGCTAGTGTATCAGATGAATTATTAGCAGAATTACAAGTGACCATACGGGATATATAGTTGTTTTGAATGAGAAGTTCCAAGAAGGTCTGTAAGTCAGAGGACATGAGATATCAGGCAAACGATGATGGCAGCTGGAAATGATTTGAGAGTGGGGTGGATTGTGTAGGCCTCCTGGAAAATATGGGGCAGTCTATTTATCCTCCACTCACTGGTAGGCTATCCGTGCCATGAATAACCGTTCCACCGAGATATGGATATGGCATCATTACGCCAGCAAGGACTCGGCGTCGCAACACTGGATTTATGTCGTATCATTATGATTGTCATCCTACCTGTGCGGAAGAAAGCTCATACTTCCTCGGATCCAACAGCCTGAGAGAGCATGTGGCCCAGCGTCTGTCGAGGTAGCCATACATCTTGCACTCGGTGTCTTGACTATTGCGTGCAATCACTGGAATGTGATGATGAGCGGGCCGAACTATATTCGGTGCTTGAATGATCAACACGCTGCTGCAAATCCATGTGAGCGTATCTTCGTTACTGAGAAGAGAACCAAGGGCATCAGGCATACAACACTGTGACATGGACGTTGGCCTCCTGAGTCCTGACTTGCCTATCATCTAAGTTGGTCTCGGGTCGTTATGTCAAGTTCGCAACGTTCATTCGCGATGCAAGCAGTCTTCAGACAATGAAACTAGCGTGATCAACACCGCACGCTACAGTGTTATTGATATCAGGCCCTCGGCAGTACGACGGATGGACCGTTTGATGATCATACTAAAAGGTAACTCGGAACGACGCGCCGTGTACAGCAAGGTTTACAATTGGCAAGTTGATGGGATGTCCGTTTGCCACACGAAGTTCATTATTCCCGTCCATCTTTGATCGTTTAGGTGGTGAAAAGCCTTCAGCTGAGAAGATTTGACCAACCTCGGGCCGCTCTCCGCACCGTCGCCGCAAATTTCTGTTGCTTCCTTCCATGACGCGCTCACAGCAACGTCTACTGTCCCAACTCGCCACGTCCGACAAACTCGCGTCGAGTCTCGGGAAATGTCTTGAAGCTCTCCGTCTCATCTCTGCCCTCCGCGCCTCGCCCGTCTTTGTTAAACGCACTTCTACCCCACCACCAAAGCAGAACACCTCCCGCGGCCCTCTCCGCGTACGTCCATCGTCCATCTCCTTCCCTCGACAACCAGTCGCCTTTTAACCTCCCCCATCAGACCGTGATCACATTGATCAAAACCTTTTTCCCTCTCCGACCTAATCCACATCAACACCGCCCTTTTTTTACCGTGAAGACCGCACGATCGCCCGTGCTCGTGGACGAAGACTAGTGGAAGGAACTCGCACCGTACGTACACGCTCTACGTTGAGGATGACCTCGAGCGTTCGCCGACGGCGCTGTCGTCCTACTCGACGACCCATGTTGGGACCGTGGTTTCGGGCGTGACAGGGATAAGTGCGAATGGAACCGGCCCAACGGGCGCTTCGGTATCTTCATTACCGTGAAGAGAACAAAGGTATCATATATGCGGTACAGGACGTGCAGATGAAAGGGTTCGACGACCACCGCTCAAGTTCATTGGCCTTGCAGGTACATTGGTCTACCACAAGCTCCCGTGCGAACTTGTTATCCAATTCCCATGATCTGACTTTTTCATCCATCTTCAAGGCACCTCGATGGATGGATCGAGAGAAACTCAGACCAGCGCGCCATTTACGCCGCCACCTACTTCAAGTTCCTACATACACGATCAAGCATACCATCCAGGCAGCGAATAGTCTGAAGATGATGGTACGAGTCAAATCTACGTGCATGCTCGATCGCCTTGTTAGTATCTCCAGTGGAACTCAACATCGTTTTAGTCTCTCGTCCTCGACTTGGGGCCTCTCCATTTTTTCTCGCTTCCATTGTTGGACCCTTTGACGACCCGTTCACAGCAACGCTCGCTCTCCTAACATACCACATCCAACAACGAACCTACCCACTTCGCGTCTCGAGCAATGCCTTGAGGTATTCCGTCTAACTCTCCCCTCGCTCGACTCATGTTTGTCAAAAGCTCCAGTGTCCCATCGCCAACCACCAAGGTGTTTGGTAGAGACTCCACTATGACGAAGTCCCTCTCCGTGTATGTCAGTCTTCCCTCCTCTTGACTAATGCCATAGGGAAGCAATCCACGCAAAATCCGTGGTAGCACTGGTATTCTGCAGCACAAAGAAGAATTTGACGATGGGCATCCAAGATGGATAAAGACTGACACGATTACCCCAAACGAACGCGGGGAGTTATCTGTACACAAAAAGAACGCGGAACTCCAAGATGATGCCACCACCGCTTTTTTGATCTTAACAAATATGTTCGTATAGTGCATGCATCTAGCCTAGAGTAAAAGGAATTGTATGTATTCGTTTGCTAGCAGAGCTATCGTCAATGAGCATCTATCACATTTATCTGCCAGCTTTCTGATCGTTCTCCTGTACTCCCAATCGGCGAGTCTTCGTTCAATTCTAGCCCACGCGTTCTACCCATCTCGACATCGCTTGAGTAACTGGTGCCACCTGACACGGTGGTGTCTGGATCGGCATTCCACTGCGACACCACGCCGAACCCGGTATCAATGTGAAACCCACCATGGGTGTCACGGTCATACAACTCACGTATGCCGATTATGAACCGCGGGACGATGGTGTAGAATACTAAATGAAAAAAGATGGCGAGGACGACTGCAACCTTTTCTGATGGCGCTTCGACTGGGATGACCTGATAATAGATTTGGCAAACCATGTTTCTATTTTTGTCGTCAGGAATTGTGGGAGTAAGTGTCAGGAGGAAAGAGATGAGAACGTACACGACGAAATAGAGAATTCCATCTCCCACTAGTTTTTGCATATACTGGTTGAGCTGCCATCGCTTCGTCACTCTGTACCTCCCAAACGACTGTTTTAGCGTTTGTGCCACAGCGAGAATGACTAGCGTAGCAGCGAGAACCAAGCGCGGTGCCTCACGATACACTCGAACTGTTGCTGGCGTCTCGATGTACGAAATATTGCAAAACGAAACGCCGACAACTTGGGCGAGCGTCACTGAGGAAAAAAGTGGTGGTTATGTGTTTTATCTATGTATGCAATGTACTACATACCCAAGGCGTGGGTATTGGGGTTGTTGTATATTCCGTCCAAAACCACGGCGACGACGGTTTGCAGGACGTAAAGGAAAAGGAGGATAGCGAGAATCGTCCTGGATCGATTGCACATTGCGTAAACACGCAAAACCATCACTACTGTAGCTCAAATCAACATAGGAGGAGACATAGTTAGAGAACGAGGCAACTTACAATCGGTGGCAGAAAGGAACACTACGAGTCCCCAACCAGATAACAGAAATATTGCAGTACCTTTGAAATATCCGCAATTCGGTTTGAGGATTTGCGGATGCAAGTCAATTGACGTGCTTACATCTATTCGAGTGTTATAAATTCAAGGTTTGAATGGCAATTAAGATACATACATCTGTTGGAATTGGATCGTTGGTGATGAGTAAGGTGTAAAATGGGAGATGAAAAACTGACTTCGAGAGAGCCAGCAGCGAATGAACT
>JBBPJP010000500.1:0-20738 GCA_038088775.1 Boletus barrowsii | reverse complement strand
GTCGAAGAGTCTTGCAATCAGTGTTAAGATTGAAAGCTATGGCAGTAAGTCCCATTTTCAGACATTGAACAACCTGTGTATAGTAAGCCACAGTCTGGATTGAGGCTTTGTATATGGATGTCTTACTTGGTCCTCTTCAAGTGAGTTCAGTGGCGAGAGAACTATGAGGATTCCATTGTCGCAAAGCATGACTGGCATAAGAAAAGGTAGAGTTTTGCCAGAACCAGTGCCTGCGAGAACAGTACAGTCGAGCCCAAGAATGAAAGCCTCGGCTGCATCCAACTGCCACAGATACGGTGCTCGATTGGCACACCTTTCAAGGCAAGCTTTGACAAGTGTCTGTTGAGTTTCCTTAGAGGAGTAGGATGACTGCTGCCGAGCAGTCTCGTGAGATTGGTGGAGGTTTTCATATGATCTTTGCTTTTCTTCGGAATGGGAGCATGACTCAGTAAGGACAGTGGACATTAGCTCCGAGAGTGTACATGTAGGTTGGATACAGTGTAAGTGGCTTATACGGACAGGGACTCCACCCAAGTTAGACTTAGCAAAAAAACGACTGGACTATGTGAGTGTGACAGTACCATAAGAGATTCAAAATATGAATTGGGATGACCTGCATGACTCAATACCCTCACCTGACAGTAGTCTCGAGCTGTTATAGAAATTTGGGTGAACACGGGAAGCAGATGTTTCCTATAATGTCTGGGGACATTTACCTGGTGGCACTGGGGTTGTGTCATGCAGGGATTACCAAACCTCCCTGACCCTCAGAATTGCTGTACTGATAAGATTATATCAATTGATTAAACCTGATAACCTAATATCATCGATAACATGTCTAACTATGATACTGATGGCGATGACAATATCTTCAACTTTGATGATAAAATTGACCCATTTGCTGCACCTCAGATACCTTTACACTCGATATTCAATCCAGACAGTGATACAGACACAGACGATGACCAAAATCAACAAAGCCACCCCATACAAATAAAACACACACAACGACTCAGGGAAACACTGACAGGCAATGCAGCAATGAAAGTCCTCACTGTCCTATCATGCATGGATAGTGTAGGGCTCAACCTTCCACTCTTTCTTGATTTCCTCAGCTGGGGAGATTAGGAACGTGTTGTCAATGCGAAGATCAGATATGCACATACTGGATTGATGGTGAGCGAAGAACTGCCAGGCATCCTCGAGTGCTGGAGAAATCTGCCACAGGCATCTGGTAGCTCGGATATATGCACCACAGCTGCACACCCAGTAATCGAGGAGTTTGCATTTTCATGCATAGCAGATGTTGTTGAGAAGGAGTTGCAAGGGGTAGGAGAGTTAGCCACATGTCCAGCTGATGAAGTATCTGACACTGGACTCGCTCGTTTTCTCATCGAAGACATGACCTTGAAGTTAAGTAGCCCAGCAATTGGTGGCACGCCGAAACTATGGGCCTTATTGCAGAAGTTGTCTCGAATGAAGGAGCAGGATAGAAAACATACCAAGAATACATCCAACCTTGTAAGTCTTTATCCCTTCTGTGTAGTAGACTGGTATGAGCCAATCTTCCCACTGGCAGGTCATTCTGTCAATGATCTTTCAGTTGTTGTATGCACGATCACAACACCATAACTGTTGGCCAAAGTTTATGACAATGTTCCTCCACACACAGGGAATATCTGCAAAGTCACTCGATCTCCTTCATGCGTTTGGGCTGACAATGTCACACAAATGGTCAATGCGCTCATTTAACACCATGTTGACCAATGCCTTGGAGAAAGTGCGTCAGCAAGTCCGCACAGGCCCTTTCGTCCTTTCACATGACAATGTCAACATACCATTTCACTCCTTTTCGCAGCAGTTAAACAAGCAGAGGCACTTTGACTCTGGTACCGCAGCTACCATATACTTCCAGCCTAATGCCCCACCAGAGCCGCCGTTGAGTAACAGGACCCTACAAGAATTCCGTGAGGAGGGTAGAAAACACCCTCTCACCATACACAAAATATTTGAACTGGAGGCGAAAAGCGCTGCCTCACAATACAAGTGCGACATTCATCACGTACTCCAGTATCTCACTGGGTCTCCTGAGTTTAATTTGAAAACCTATGAACACAAAGATCATCAGATCTTTTCACCACCCACACCAATGGAAAAGCTTCCTTTTGGCCCACAGTCCATCACTGAGCAGCATATCCTCAGTACTGTTCATATCAAAGAAGCAAGCTACGAGGGAAATGAGCAATTGATAATGGAGTGGTTCAAGCAACTATATCTGGATACTGAGGACGAGAAGAAGCATACCGGACTAGATCACATGATCATCTGGGTTGGGGATCAGCTTACTGTTGAACGTTTGCGTGGGCTCTTCAAATATTGTGCGCAAGACCACATGTCTTTCGATCGACTCGATTGGATGGTTGTGGTGTTTGGCTGGTTTCATCTCATGATGGCGTTTGCAAATTCATTGCACAAGCAGTACCTGGGAACAAATGCCAGATGTGGCCTCATGCACACATTCACGGTCCTGGAGTGTAAAGGACTACATACCATTCAGACACGTGGGCCCTTTCACCAGCAGCTGCACGATGCCATCTACCATGTTACCAAGGCCCGAATCCACAATTGCTGGAGAGTTGTCAGCTGGACTGAAGATCTAGCGGATCTCCGACAGAAGAAACCAGAAGACCTATATAATCTTGCGAAGCAAATAGTAGATCAGTTGTCATCAAATGACGCTCTTGAATGGATCGACTTACAACCTGAAGATGAGTGCGACCACATCTTTCGACAGTCTGTGTTGTGGAACCGCAATGTGTTGCGTTATGTGGATCTGAATGAAGCAGTTAGAAATGGAGATGTTGGAATAATGGAGCAGACATTGCCGTACCTTCTCTTCCGGTTTGCAGGTGGGAAAAACTCGAAGTATACCATAGAGATCCTGGAGTTGCTTCAATGCTTGCACCATGATTGGCCAGCTGACGTGAAGTAAGTAGTGTCAATCCATCATGGTGAATCTACTAACCACGCAACAGGGACTTCATGAAATGGCGAGGTTGGCTTATGAACCTGACAGAATGGCCAAATGGATTTTTCCCTATAGATCATGGTCAAGAGCATAACATCTGAGATATCAAAGTCACACACCGAGTTCAGGGACCGAATGCATCATGGGACCTGATGAAACACATTAGTCCTGCAATACCAACCCTCATGCGTGTCTGTAAGCACATGGAGCAGCAACTCTGGATGCTTTGGCGAGGCGCATCACATACCGATCCTGCGAAAATGATGGATATTCAGCAACTTGAGGGTGTATACCAGACTTCTGAGATTCATGTCCAAAAGGATGGATGACGTGTGAGAGCGAAGGCAGACCATGTTGAAGATGTTGTATCACTGGGAGCGGCCCATTTATTTTCACAGAAGACTTTGCAGTGGTGGTTCCACCACCGCTGCTTCGCACGTTCTACATCAGAGCTATGGGAAGACAAACCTAAAAGAATGTGTTTAGTACGTGAACATCCTGCTGATGTTATTAAGAGTGGTTATGAGTGGTCAAGTACGAAATATCTAATTAAATTTGTGGTATTACGATGGCATGAATCATGATGTTGCTGGCAGTGGGCCACTGGGCCCATGGTATAGTAAATGGAAAGGTTTGTATAGCGTCCATCAAGCTTGGGGAACTGGAGGATGTTCAGGAGTATAAACCTTGAAATTGAGGAATTGCCCAGTCAACTGGAATGACTGGACAACTGGTGGGCTGGTACAAGATGTGGGCATGGGCACCAGACCTGAAAGATGAAAGCTATAGGTATTTACAGGTTAGCGATACAATCTGCACAGGAGGGATGACCGGCACACATCGACATTCCAGGTAGTTGGGCATTTTCTTTGCCCCTTGCAGGCCAGCCTCGTCCTCGAGCGCTTTCATTGGTAAGCTTAGGGGCAGGCTGACTTTGAGCTGCCTTTGCCACCTCTGTGGCCTGTCATTTGGCCTCGCGGCTCACGAGAGCCTTCGTAGCCTGAATTTCCCTGTTTTCTTCATCTAACTTATTTACCAGTTTGAGGATCTCTTCGCTGTAAGCATCAACACAGGCCCAAGATGAGCTGAGCGCCAACTGCAAGTCATTTAATGTCTTCAGGCAGCGACTTGAAACGATGGTGGTGAGAGGGCTGAGCGGGAGAAGTGCGATGCTGGTAAAGCAAGAATGGGGGTAGTCTCGTTTGCGAATATCAGCGCGCCATTGAAATAGGGCTTGACGAACATGTTGAAGATGTTTGCCTGCTCTGCGGGTACCTTCACAGGTTGTAGAGCCCATTGGCCATTTGCTGGAAGTGTTGGTGAGTTCAGTAGGTTCATCTTCAGTGATTTCTATCTTGGTAGTCGTCTGGATGGTGGAATTATTGATGGGCGGAGGGGGGGTTGACGGCATGTCCTTCAGAGCACAGTTGTCACAACATGCTCCCGTAGGTGCTGGAAGTGAGTGAGGTGTGATATGCTGTGGGAAGATCATGTGTTGACTCACAGGAACGGCCCGGTGGGTTATCAAAGAACTTATCAGTGACTTCCTGCCAACAGTCCAGTGTCTCAGCCCATTCATGCAAGGCAGGTTCTACCTTCTTACGGTAAGCCACACATTCTTCCTCTTCATCATTATTTTCATGGTCAACAACTTCCACTGCACTGGAGCCCACACGTTGAAAGGCCGATGACTCAATTAACAGAACTGCACATGCCTGTATGTGAGGAGAACAACTGGCACGACCAGCACGTTGTAGCCATATTGTCAATGACAGTGGCATGCCAAATTGGACAGCAAGAGTGATATCTGGTATGTCCAATCCCTGATCTCTTCGTTTAAAGTCACCAAATGCTAATGCTCTGAACATAGACGTACCATACCACCAATCTCCATCACAATGAGGACTCTGGTTTGGCCACATTGAAAGTGCTGCAAAACCAACTTCTTCGACCATGGTGATCTTCGAGCGTTCAAGTAATCGACACTCTGCCGAAGGTACGTAGGAAGAATCTCCTGTGCCCTCCTCCAAACAAGTTGACTGTCTAGGACTTTATTGATGAAAATGAGAGCACATGGAAGATCTTCCATGGTCTCTGCCCCTTCAAAAACAAAATCCAGGGCACTGACATCGGTACCATTCAGTATAATTTTGCATTCTTGTGTCACATTGCACCGATCATTTCCCAGGTTGAGGAAGAATGAATTGTCTGGATCAATGTGCAGTATACAACAGACTTCAGCGAGAACGAACAGAGTCATCATAGCGGCCATATGTAGGCCGGAAGTCACCGCCCCACTGCGAAATACAGCATGCTTCATTGTAGGAGCTCATCGCTCTCGATGGTTGTAGACACCCCTTTTCCCACTTTCCAGATCGTTACCAACGTCGTTCAAGTGTTCCATCGAGATCCATGTCCATCTGTGCTAATCCATGTGCCTTCCGAGATTTCTGTGCATATCTGTTCTTTCTGTTCTTTCTGTTCTTTCTGTTCTTTCCATGTCTGTGTCTGTGAGACCATGTCTCGACCATTCTAGACCTGTCGGCATGACAGTTGAGCATTTTCCTTCATCTGTATGCATTCAGATGTATCCTTGTCTCGCATAAAACTTCACCTGACTATGTAGGGTTGATGTGCTTTTTCTCCATAGCCTTCGTTTGACAGCTACCTTATTGGGACTGACAGTCTTGGGTATGCCTGGACTATAAAGAGTTTGTGTCTTTACACAATATACATCTTTCTTTCATGCAAGATCTCCTGCCCGTGTGCAGGATCGTCCTCTTTGTCTTTTGTCGATTCCCTTCACTTCTGGACTCGGAACTGTAGTTCCGAGCGCTTCCGGACACTTTCCCGCGCCTTTCCGACCCGGGACCATAGTTCCATACTGTTTCCCTCTTCCTTTCTTCTCTTTTCCTTCTTATCTTGTTTCTTCATTGTTTTCCTTTATTCTTCATTGTTCTTCTCATTTCCCATTCACATTTCCACTTCGGTGCCTGGAACCATAGTTCCGAGTGCTTCCGAGTATTTTCCCATGCCCTTCCGGACTCGAAACCATCGGTTTCTTTCCGGTTTCTCTTGCAAGCATGCAGGATTGAATGTGCTCATCCCTTCTCACACGTACACCTTCAGGAAACCCAGGGACGAGTTCTGTCTCACTTCCCACTTTCTGCTTCGTACTTTACATCATCAACAACAATCCTGATCATACGCTTATGGTACGCTGGCATTGCAAGAAGTGAATTAAACTGATTGTTCTTTAGTGCCATCTCGGGGGAAGTAAATATCACTTGATAACACATTCTTCAACTCCTGTACTAGCCATCAACAGGTATGCATTGGGAAACCATAGGTATGTACCTAGTAGAGTTTATTGTCAAAAGTCTCATGATTGACAACTGCTGCCTTCAGGCCCACCTCACGAAAATGGTGTGCCTGTATGGATCCTGAGCAGTGGTTGTAGGAAAAAAATGAGGTGCGTACCTGGTCCTCTTTGAGGGCATTTAATGGTGACAATACTAAAGTAATCTTGTCCAGATGCACAAGTGCAGGGATTGTGAATGGGAGGGTCTTCCCAAAGCCAGTCCCAGCGAGCACAACACAATCTATACCTAGATTGAATGCTTCTGTGCAGTCCAACTGCCATGGGTATGGTGTAACGCACAGTGTAGTCTTGTCGTAGCGTGCGAAGTTACTGGTTGAAGAAGCATAGTGTTGAGGGTTCAATGAGTGAAAGGTTACGAGGGAACACTAGAGGACAGTGCTGAGCTTCGAGACGATGCGAAGCCTAAGCTGGTCTCTCCTATCCTAGGTACGACGAAGCGCTCACTAGGGACTCGGAGGAATGACTAGAAATAACGCTGATATTGCGTAGAACTAGCTTAAGGGGAAATACAGGCGAGCAAGGGCAAGACTATATATACAGTAGGCCCCTGGTCCGTGCGAGAGATATAAAAGAAAAGAAAGGAGCGGGAGCCCAAAGGGATTCCGTCTCCGTCTATGTATGACTCAAATGTGCAGTATGCACAGTAAGAGCTATGCCGCAGGTGGTGAAGTCTGAATAAGGCGACTGTGGCAGAAAAGGAACGGAAGACTAAATATGGTATAGGCGGGGCACCGTGTGAGACATAAGGAGGAGTGAATCGAAGGAACGTATCTGGTAGTGTGGAGGATGACTCCACTATGAATACAACCATGTATGGTGATGAGAGAGAGCGAGACTAGGAAAGGCGAGCGAAAGAGTCAAGGAGAAATGGTAGAAAAATGAGTACCCCCTTCGTAGACTGTAACATTACCCCCTTTGTACAGTTGAAGCACCTGCGAGACCATCAATCCACTTCATCCCCTTTGTTGACCTCATAGTCCGTGGGGTCGAAATCGTCAAGAGGGTTGCGGTGAAATGAGCAAAACTCATCTGAGTGGCCCAGTTCTCCACAAAGGAGACAGATACGACACGGACACCAGGCTTGGATATGCCCGGGAGTGGTGATGTGGCAGAGAGAACATTCGTAATGTGGGCAGTCAGCGCAGATATGACCTCGTTGGTTGCATGTGAAACAACGGGCGAGGGTGGGACGAGCGGGATGAGCGGGGGTCGGCAGGAGAGAGGGTAAGAGGTCTACGTTGATGGGGTTGGAAGAGGAGCCGAACGACGGTGAGGGTGTCGCTGCGAAGTCCTTGTTATATCTGCCGGAGATGGGGAGCGGAGTTTCCTGTCTCGACTTTCCTCTACTTCTCTGAACACATTGGCCCACAGTTCTTGCTGTGGAACTGGGTAATCCGAACGAAACAGTTCCACCACACCGTTTGAGGTTATGAGAACAGCGGGTGGATGTTGGAGTGGTGGGGTGTTCTCGAGCAGGGAGTACGTGAGAGGGTTTGGGCTCGGGAGTCCCGAGTCTGAGAAGTGGGATGGTAGCAAGGAAAGCGAGGATGTCAGGGTGGTCATGGGAGAGAGAGGAGAGATCTCCGGGACTAGAATCTTGGCTAGGTCCTCTAATAGGGACCTGATCTCTGTGTCCAGCAGATGGGACAATGGCGGATGGTGGCAGAGGTGGGACAGGTATTGAGCTAGCGGTGGCGTCGGAGGACGAAGTAATAGAGTCGGGGGTGACGGTAGAGTCGTCATCCCAAAGCTCTCATCGTTCGGGATTGGAATGGTTATGAGCCCAGGTGTTTCCATCCCAGGGGTGGTCACAGCTGTCGTCCATGTAGTAGTCTCGAAGGTTGGCAGATAGCGTGGAGACAATTGGGCACAGTATGTGCATGAACAAGGGGGGAGGTAAGGTTCATAGGACATTGGTGAATCCGTGATCATGGAGGGCATCCAAGACTGCGTCTCAGGCAGCAATGATGGCCTGTCCCATAGCGGCAGCATAGATAGGCAAGGTCCCATCTGGGAATAATTGAGCATGCAAGGTTCGAGTGGTGGCGTACATAGAAAAGATGATCCCCAAAGATTGGAGTACCGGACTGTTGCAGAAGGTGGGTATGGAAGGGATGGCATGAGCAGCGGCAGGGTTCTCGAGGACGGAGGTGTAGAGGATTCGTCGAGAGTGGTCAGGGAGACGGTGAATATGGACTGGGAGCTGGAAGGGGACATTTGACATGTGAGGATGGATGAATAGTTTGACAATTGTGGTGATGATGTGTAGAGGAGCGAGGGCTCGACTCAAAAGCAAGTGAGGACTGAGGGCTTTAAGATGGGGGAAAGGCAAGGGGATCCCTGGTTTTATATCCCTCAAGGAGGTCCACAGCATGTCCTAAATTGGACTCGGGTTCCCAGGTGTTTTTGGAGGACGGGTATCCTTTCCATGAAACGAGGTAGTGGTGGCGGCAGGCAGAGCCCCGATGAGATAGGATTTGATCTATTTCAAATTCCTCTTCTCCATCTATAACGTCCGGCAGAAGTGGAATGAAGTTTGGTCCATGTTCCACGGTTTCTCTATATGGGGTAAGAAGGGAGGTGTGGAAGGCGTTATGGATCTTCCAGGTGCGCAGCAAGTGGAGTTTGTATGAAACAGGCGATATAACCTGTGTAATTTCGAATGGGCCTTCACGGCGTGGTGCGAGTTTGCGAGAGGGGTAGCGGAGTCTCAGGTTACAGCCCTTGAGCCATACCTTATCTCTTACTTTCCAAGGTTTGAATTTCGAGGTCACACGCTCTTTCATATAGTGCTGTGCCTTTTCGTGGGCAGCATGGGCTTCCTTGCAAGCCTCCTCGAGGTCTCCAAGTCCTTTTTTATAAAGCGGGAAGGAAAGTCGTTTTTCCTAAATTGGGATAAGCCCTTGGCTCATAGCCCATCATCAGCAAGAACGGTGTCTTTCCTGTTATGGAATGGACAGAGGAGTTGTGACAGTACTCCGCCATGGGTAGTAGGTCCGACCATCGGGTGGCGTCTCCTTGGCAAAAAATCCGAAGATAGGTTTCTAATTCCTGATTGACCTGTTCCGTCTCTCTGTCGGTCTGTGGATGGTAGGCGGAGGAGAGGAGTGGATCATATCTGAGGAGCCTGGCCAGTTCTAGAGCGAAGGCTGAGGTGAATTGTGGACCACAGTCCGAGATAACCTTGTCGTGGAGACCGAAGCATGGGAAGATCTTCTCGAAGAATAGTTGCACAACGCCCGCGGCATCTGCGCTCTTGTGAGTTGGGGTGAAAATTACCCCCTTTGTAAGGCCATGGTCGACCACAACCATAACTGAATCATAACCATTGGATGGCGGCAAGTCCATGATGAGATCAACTGAGAGTGTGGAAAAGGGGCGAGTGGAAGCAACTGGGAGAGGGGTGAAAGGCAGGACGGTGGGATGGGTATTGACCTTGTTGGCCTGGCAGACGGCACATCCTTGGATGAATCATCGGACAAATGCCATCAGACCTGGCCACCAATAATCACGTTGTACTGAGTTTACGGTTCGGTAATAACCGCCATGACCACCCATAGGCGAGTCATGGATTACGTGGAGGAGGTCGTTCCGGTGAGCTTCAGGCACATAGGCCCGATCTTTGAAATAAAGTAGTCCTTTGTCATATCGCCAGTCATGGATAGAGGAACGGGGAATGCCCGATGTACCCTCATGGAGTTTACGGAGTTGGTTGATAATGAAGGAGTCAGAGGAGGTTGACTGCTCGATAGCGGTCTGAAGGTCAAGGTCGATACATTTTAAAAATAACTCCCCAGGGAGTAAGACCACTTCGGCATTGTCGCCCGAAGTGTCCAAAGCATCCTTCCGTGAGAGTGCATCCGCCGGGCCCATGTTGGCGCTAGGTATGTGTTGAAACAGGAGGTCATAGTCCTGTAACGTCAAAAGCCACCTAGCTTGCCGCCTAGATAGCTGTCAGGGGTCCTTAAAGTAGCACAGATTCTTGTGGTCTGTGAGCACAGTTACTGGCTGGTCAGTTCCAGTAAGGTAGTGGCGCCATTCTTCTAGCGCGCATATAACCACTAGAAGTTCTCGATCGTAGATCTCGTAGTTATGTTCTGCCGGTGAGAACGTCTTGGATATATAGCAGCAAGGATGGAGGTCGTCATTCCCGTCCTTCTGCATCAGTATGCCCCTGGAAGCTGTGAGGGATGCGTCTGTCATAACAAAAAATGGTTTTGAAGTATTCAGCATTGTCAATACGGGTTTAGAGGTGAAGGCCTTTTGGAGGAGGTCGAAAGCCTGTTGTTGCTCGTGCATCCAGGACCACGGCTGCCCTTTCTTTGTCAGATCCAAGATCAGCTGAGCGAGCTCCAAGAAGTTAGGGATGAACTTCCTGTAAAAGTTGCAGAATCCGATGAACGAACAGACTGCACAGACGGAAGTCAGAGGTTGCCAGGTGTCGATTGCCGAGAGCTTGGTAGGGTCCATCATGATGATACCCTCTCTTATGACCATCCCAAGGAATTCAACCTCGGCGACATTGAAGGTACATTTCTCTAATTTGAGGCCGAGCCGGTTCTCTTTCAACCGCTCCAGTACTCGCCTCGTCCTTTCATGGTGTTCCTTGAGATCCATGGAGTGGATCAACATATCATCCATGTAGATGATTAACCATCCTTCTGCCACCATATCCTTGAAAATAAAGTCCATGAACGACTGGAAAGTCGCCAGACTGTTGCAAAGGCCGAAAAACATGATGAGAGGCTCAAAGAGGCCAAAGGGTGTGATGAACACCACCTTCCAGGCATCTTTAGTCTTGATCTGGACGTTATTATAGCCCCAGTGAATATCCATCTTCATGAAGTAATGGGATCTTTGAGCTGATCCATCAAGTCTCCGATGAGTAGAAGAGGGTACACGTTCTTGATGGTATGCTCGTTAAGGAAGTGATAATCTTGGCAGGGGCAAAGATTGCTGTCCTTCTTAGAAATGAAGAAGAATGGGGAAGCCATGGGGGAGTTGGATGGGCGAATACGTCCGGCTTTCAAGTGTTCATCAATGAAATCTTTACATGCCTCTCGCTCCTTAGGGTTGAGTGGGTAGGCCTTGGCAACCTTAGGTGAAAAAGAGTCATCTAGATCTATGCCGTGATTGAACAACCAGTATGGCAGAAGGGGACTGTCGTCCTTCTTTTGGAAGTCGTCCTCAAAGTCTCGGAAGTCCTGTGGGAGTTCCACCTTGGACTTCATCGCGTCTTGTGCGAGAGAGGTCAAAATTGTTGTTTTCCTAATAGAGGATCCATTCAGTGGCTCGTCATCATCATCATCCTCCTCACATTCTATGAGCCCTGGGATTTCCTCTCACTGCGTGGTTGGGTCCACGTCAGGTACCTTCAGATGAACCTCTTTGGTCAGCGCCGTGAGTTCGCGGTTGATGCTATGCCTCCACCACAAGGCTCTACATTTCCGGATTTTGTTCATCTGGCACTTCCTATTGAAGATGTTGATAGTAAAGGCCACAGCCGCTTCGTCTTCCCTCCTATTTGTTCGTTCCGGGCCAGTTGGTTCCGCCTCGGGTATGCAAACGGTTCCTGTACTCCAATCAATGGCCGGATTTATTTCCTGTAACCAAGGGAGCCCAAGGATAACGTCATCCTTGCCACAGTCAATAACAAGGAAGTTTCAGAGTTTGGTGAACTCTCCGAGCTGAATTACCACTGCTGCCTGTTTTTGTATTAGGCCATTTTTATTGGGAGATCCATCGACATTGCTCGCCCACAGGGGAGTCTTGAGTCATGTGGTGGGAATGTCGCACACCACCACTGTAGCATAGTCGATAAAACATCTGGTTGCCCCAGAGTCGATGAGGGCTTTTGTGTCAACGCTTTTGAACGCAGTGCGGTCAGGTGGGTAGAGGGTGACGGGAATAGATATGGATTGCGAAGCACCACCTGACACAAACACTGGAGATAATCTATGAGAAAAGTTATGGGGAGAGGCTGACGTTGACCCAGTCCTCCCTCTTAAAAACCCTGGTCGGTTCCAGGCATTCTAGCAGCGCAGTCAGTTTCGCCTGCAGGCCATGTCTCCTGGTCGGGTCCAGGTATCAGACATGCCTCTTCACAGAAACCTGTGTTTTGCAGTATGTGGTTGGTGGGTCGGGTCCCACTCTGTCCTGGTCCATTCCAGGTACCATCCTTCACACTCACCACTCTTACCACCTTTATACCATGTTTGACTGTGTTTCTCGTGGCAGTCTCTTGTGTGGAGGGTTGCAGTCCAAGCCCCAATCCCTGACCCAGTTGGGATGTAGCTGCGTCCGCCCCCTGCATTGGTAGGGGTTCACCATATGCATATGTGCACGGGTAATGACCCGCGTCTTCCTCCGAGGTGGTCTCCCAGAGGTCCGCCGGCGCAATAGCAGAAAACCTGTTATACCATGGTCCAGATCGTACAACCCTGGCTCATGGTGCTGCCCTGATCACTTCCTTTTGGCACTCTTGGTACGTGGCCGAACGTACCTCAGCCATGGCCTGGTAGGCCTCCTCGTCCATGGACGAGCTGCCCTCCCCAAAAGCAGTTTTGAGGATCTTAATTGCAGCGCCTTTCTCTGTGCTACCCATGGCATCTAGGTAAGCTGAGAGTTCATCCTCCTCCTCCTTGGTGGTGGTGGCCCTTGCCCGTCGTTGCGGGACTTTGTATGTTGGACATGCGGTGCGTCCGGAGGATGTGTTCAGGCGGGGACGTGATGTCCAGTCGGTTCTGGATCCGTAGTGGTTGGAGGACCTACAGCCAACCTTTTGACAAGTAAAACATTGATTCTTCCGCATATACTCAGCACATTGAGTCAGTGATAGGCATACAGCATCTACGTCCATCGCGTACGGGTCTTTGTGCGATCGAGAAGAAGAGGAGGTTGGGATATATGGCACACCTCTCTGTAAATCTCCAATTCTGTGCAGCTGTTGGGAGAATTGGCCTGCCTTCTTTATCCAATCTTGATATGTAGTAGGGGTGGTGTCGCATGACAGGATCATTGTGGCAAGCTTAGGGGAGAGGCCTCGGATAAACCATTCCACGAGAGCGTTCTGGTCAGAGATCCCTGACTTCTCGGCAAGAAGCTGGAAGCGCAAAGCATACAGGCTGAACCCGTCGCTCCATGCTCCCTCGGAATCCTTTCCAGCAGTTTGACGGAGTTTGGAAAGGTCGATCCTAGCCTTGGCGGCTACGTCGTAAGGGGAGAAAGCGGTCTCGAAAGCCTTCTTGATGTCTTGGAAGGTCTTTTCTGTCGCGGGAATGAGGTGGTTCCCGAGTTTCATCAGCCATCCTTCAGCAAAGGTTCCGAGTCATCCATGGCCCTTGTTAATTTTGTTGAGAAAAACGAGGGACTTAGTGGTGTCCATGAAGAGCCTATCATTAATAGTGAAGTAGGCATCCATAGATAGGAGCCATCTGTTGGCATCCTCTGCCTCCCCCGTAAAGTCCTCAGGGAGGCCGGCCTTGATTTCTGATACCATTTCGTCTTCTGGAGCCGGGTCAATGTAAATATCCTGCACAGTCGGTTCCAGGTCAGGGTCGTGAAAAACAATAGGAGGTTCCTCGTATGGAACAATGGGGGAGCCGGGGGGAAGATCAGCAGCTACATAATGTAATGCACAGCGTAGTGGTGACGGAGCGTGCTGCGATACAGTTTAAAGAACGTAGGACAAAGGAGCGAAGAAGGACGAGGAGCTCTGAGGTCTGAGGCCTATCTTCAAGACGATGCGAAGACTCAGCGGGTCTCTTCTATCTAGGTACCTGAAGAGGCTTACTAGACTCGAAGGTCACTAGAATAACGCTATATTGCATAGAACGAGCTTAAAGGAAATACAGGCGAGAAGTACAAGACTATATATACAGTAGGCCCCTGGTCCGTGCGAAGTAAGTATGCGCAGCATGCGCAGTAAAGCGTAGTCCACAGTGACTGTGGAAGAATATGAAATAAGGGATGCACAGTAAGGCGCAGTCCGTAGTTAGTGAATATGAAATAAGAGATGTGCAGTAAGGCGCAGTCCGCAGTGAGAAGTCTGAAGGAATGACTGCGGACGGAAGCGGAATAGAAGACTAAATGGGTATGGGCGGGGCACCGTGTGAGACATAAAGAGAAACCGATCAAGAGAACGTATCTGGTAGTGTGGAGGACGACTCCACTATGAATACAACCACGTATGGTGACGATAGAGCGAGACTAGGAAAGACGAGCGAAAGAGTCAAAGAAAAGGAAAGGAAAAATGACTACCCCCTTCGTAGACCATAACACATAATTCAGCAACGGTAGGGAGGGCATCTGTGTTTCGTCCTACACTCCGGTTGAGATCAGCAAGCTCCTGTTGGGTCCTTTGGTATTGATCGATTACTTCCTGAGGGGAAGAGTGTCGGTCGGGTAAAGGAAGGTGGAAGGGATGCCTGTCTGGGAGTCTGTGGATTCTAGGAAGTGGGGATGACACGGTGGAAGGGGTAGAAGGCGGGGAGCCGGATGAAGAGTAGGAAGGTGCTCTGAATCTGCTGGGGAGAGAGATGATGAATGGGGGGAATGTCCTCTACGTGACAGTAGGGACAAGGGGAAAAGCTAGTTCTTTTGTAACACACAGCGTAGTCTTGTCGTAGCGTGCAAAGTTACTGGTCGAAGAAGCGTAGTGTCAAGGGTTCAACAAGTGAAAGGTTACGAGGGAACACTAGAGGACAGTGCTGAGCTTCGAGATGATGTGAAGCCTAAGCTGGTCTCTCCTATCCTAGGTACGATGAGGCACTCACTAGGGACTTGGAGGAATGACTAGAAATAACACTGATATTGCGTAGAACTAGCTTAAGGGGAAATACAGGCGAGCGAGGGTGAGACTATATATACGGTAGGCCCCTGGTCTGTGCAAGAGATATAAAAGGAAAGAAAGGAGCAGAAGCCCGAAGGGATTCCATCTCCATCTACGTATGACTTGAATGCACAGCATATGAAAGTCAGTGTGAGTCAAGAATGTGCAGTACGCAGTATGCACAGTAAGAGCTATGCCGCAGGTGGTGAAGTCTGAATAAGGCGACTGTGGCGGAAAAGGAATGGAAGACTAAATATGGTATAGGCGGGGCGCCGTGTGAGACATAAGGAGGAGTGAATCGAAGGAACATATCTGGTAGTGTGGAGGACGACTCCACTACAAATACAACCACATATGGTGACAAGAGAGCGAGACTAGGAAAGGCGAGCGAAAGAGTCAAGGAGAAATGGTAGAAAAATGAGTACCCCCTTCGTAGACCGTAACATATGGTTTACGACCAGTGCGAGCCTCACAAATCACAGAAAGAGTGTGTTGAGTAGCCTTGGAGCAATATCCTGGGGTATTGGTTTGTTGGGCAGCAAGGTATGCATAAGACTTGTTGTGATGTGAAGTAGAAGGTATTAACTGATGGAACATAGTCCATCCAATATTAGATAGTGTATAGTGTGATCATATAGTGGCTCATCAGGAGGATTATGGTGACGAGGACTTGAACAGATTCTCTGCGAGTTTACTTTTTAGAATAACACACAAAGTGCCACATCCGTGGCAACACCCGCCATGGATGTATTATCGAGCTGGCTATCATATCATTGAGGAATGCGATATCTCTAAACTCTGTATCACCAGTATGCAGAACCTGTCATTTACATCAAGCTGCTGTACACATGCACTCTTGTAATCCTCCAACATAGAAACCAATTTCGCCGCACAACCTTGGAGCCCAACGTAACAAGACCAATAGCCCACGCGATCTCAGCAAGTTGTTCTGTAGGGAATAGCCTGTCAGGTTGCAAAATAGCATCGATGAGTATCCTTACGACCTCACCCTGGCTCTTAATGCCAGAGAGAACCTCATTACATGCGGGACAACACTCTGAAAGCTCGCTCATATCTCCAAGTACACAGGAACCTGTGAAAATGTGCTTCCAGGCAGCTATCAAAAAAATTCCAACTCGAATGAGTCGAGCTGCCCCAGAAGGGGCCCTCCTTGAGCAACTGTTCTGTTTTTTTCCCAGTTCATCATCCCTTGTGTTAGAGTAGAATCATTCACTATGCTACTGCTTACATAACAACTGTACAGTACCTAGTTTATCTCGCCACACCTGTACTACTTTACCTTGTCCGTTATCACGAACAACATCTGCCGCTCCGTCCCGCATCGCTTGCGTCCCGTTCCCGGCATACGACTCTTCAACACCTTGGAGGGGGGGAGACAACTTGATTACACATAACTGTGAATCCTGCACCTCTGCAGGCATTTTACAAGGCCTCCCCTCAAGCAAGGGGGATAAAGTATCTCAGTTGCATAAAGCAGCGGGTAGTAGATCATCATTGATGAGATGGAGAAGAGAGATCAACTCACGTCCAACAACAACATCACAGTCAATGTTTCCAATGTCAATGGGAACATCAGCAGTGAAGCGGGTTCCGAGATAACATGCCTGAATCACAGTGCGGGAGAGAACGATCTCGAATTTTGCAGCTAAGGAGTGTGGAATAACGCAACGAGGGGTGTCAATGTCAATGCGACTGTGCACGGAATTACCATTCAAAAGCACGCACAGACATCTTCAGCAATGCAGATGGTCAGCCAGCCAGCGAAATAAATGATCACAAAATTAATAATAATTTAAAAGAAAGCCAAATACATATAAACAAGTACATACCCCGATCGCAGATCTGGCGAATTCTCTGCAAAACGTGACCTTAACTGCCCCCTACAGAACCCACTACGGTAGTAGTGGGAATTTAATGTGACGCCATCCAAAGTGGGCGATAATTTCACCTAATTTGGATTAAAGGTGTGACATGTGTGACTCGATCCCCTCGTCCTCAGGTAAATGTCTCCAGACGTTATGGAGTGCGGAAAATCCCGACAATAGAGAGCGCTTCCCAAAACGTCTCGAGACTAGCCTGACAGATGTCTCCAGACGTTTTGGTGAGCGGAAGGTTCCGGGGAGCTCCCAAACCGGGTGGCTCGAGACTACCAGTTACGTCGAGCAAGAGAAGTCATTCCCACGGAGACCCGCTTTGGGTTGCGTCGCTTCGGTTGCTTTGGTAGCTCACATCAAGGACGCTCCCAGTTCCCTCTTTTTTTTTTCTTTTTCTTCCATCAGGGATCAGTCTCTCGTCAGTAAAGTCATGCTGTACACAGCGTAAGCTCACATCGGTGTTGTAGTGAGGTCATGCAACAAGCTCCCTCCAGGCTTGACCCGCTCGCCCAGGAAGAGGTCAATACACTCTCCGCAAAGATAGCCGTACTCCAAGAGAGAAAGCAGGCGTTGACCAACGAGGCTTTCCACGTCCAATACTCCATCCTCAGTCTCCAGAGTCGCATCGCCCAGATCAACAACGTGACCCTTCCGATCTCCAGATTACCCTCCGATGTACTCGCCATCATCTTCGAGGAGAGCAGGTGTCTCCTCAACCAATGGCCCGGCCCTCGAAGACCTCTTCCCGTCGAAGTGCAGCTCTCTCACGTCTGCTCTCGTTGGCGCCAGGTCGCACTCAGCACCCCAGCTCTCTGGACAACCATACGTGTCCCCATCCTTCACAAGGAGACGGCCGTCAGAACTTATTTCCAGCGTTGCAAGCAGTGTCCCCTCGATATTCACATCGGTCCCATGCTCTCCGATAAACGAATCATGGATCTCATCTCGTCCCTCCTCCTTCCCCGAATACCCCAGTTTCGACAGTTGATCCTCGACACAGAGGATCGTCAGGAACTCTTTGCTATCCTTGGACTCCTTACCAACATCGCCGCACCCAGCCTACGTCGACTCAAGATATCCAGTCATGATCTCGTTCGTGGACAAGGCGCTTACCCACGCTTCGAACTCTTCCGACTTGGCGCACCACTACTTGCGGATGCCCGCTTGAGCGCCATCCCAATCACCTTCCCAGAATCTCCCATAAAAACACTCCATTTCGATCCGTTACCCGGTCCCGGTGCTCCGCTTTCTAGGAGTGATCTACTCAGCATGATCACACCCTTTGCAGCCACTCTCACCACCCTTCATCTCAACGGTTTCGTCAGCGGGTTCCACGAGGAGCCGGGCAGTGTGCCTGTGGTCCTACCCACTCTTCGCGAACTGCTTGTCCACGGAAATACTTTAATTCATGGCTTCAACGTATTCCGCAATATCGCCACCCCTGGGATTCGTTCCTTTACCCTATTTGCCGTCAAGCGACATGCTCTCTCATCGATACACAAATTCATGACCCGGACATGTCCAGAGCAATTTCACGGGCTACGTGCCCTCCATTATATAGACGGTGATATGGATGATGACCTTGAAATATATCTCCCCCATGCGACCTCGGAACTGACCCACCTTTCCGTGACGATGGGCCACCACTCGCAGCTCCTGCGCCTCCTCCTTAACAGCGATAAGCAGGCGTCATTACACGGCACTGCCCCACTATGGCCAAATTTACGTACCCTATCTCTCCATCTCGCTCGACCGTGGATGCAGGACAGGGACGACACAGACCCAGACGAGGAGGATGAGATTCCCCCCGTGATGGCGATGCTGCTGGATGTCGTCCAGCAGCGGAAATCCGTCGGCAGACCGCTCGCCATGTTACAGCTCGAAGGGTCCAACGCGCGCGCGTTCCAAGATCAGTTCAGTTCGGCTCTCGCCAAATCCCACCTATATGTGGAGATGCGGGTGATTGTTCCGCAGCATTCGACCGATTTTCGACCTTGTGACCCTGATTGGGCTTACACAGGCGACTTTTATGGATCACAATACCGTTCACACGTGTATCGGAAGATGCAAGCTCAAGATTGGGGACTTGGGGGATCGGGGCCGAGAGGGCCTCCGACGATCATACATACCACACCATGAAATCTAGGTTTTCGATGCTACGTGTATGTACAGTCTGAGTGTATTTGTCAAGTCGTCGGACCGCGAACAAGGATTGATCATGATGATTGCGGTCGGACGACGGTGATCCACAAAACTTGGCTTCACCCATTCACATCGTGATGAGAGGTTGATCTCATCACCTTGGTGGCCGAGTGCGTCGAAATTTCCGTGGCATTGCCCCGTAATACTCCAGGAAGCATTCCGAACAAGGCAGCCTCGTACGTCGTCTGACATATCCCAGACATGCTTCCGGCCGTCCTCAAAAACGTGTTCCCAGCGTGTCTCGTAGCTCCTTTTCTTTACCCTTTAACCCTGAGTCCATGGAACATATCCCAGTCGAACCCCCAGCCATTCCTCATCGTGCGTACTATCCGTAGATTGCACTGCACTGACCTGAACCGAATAGCAGCAGACCAGTCCATGACCCTCTGCTATCTCAACGAGGACCAAGGGGCCACCTCTGGCGAAAAGCTGGAGGACGAGCTGGAACAACTCACCTCCCAAATCAGCGGCCTCCAAGCTTCGCATGACGAACTCGTCCGTGTCATGCGCACCCTTCAAGCCCGCGCCGCCCACATCCAAAATGCCAGCGCACCCATCGCTCGATTACCACCCGATATCCTCCTCATGGTGTTTGAAGAATGTCGTCACATGAATCCGCAATGGACCGGCGTGCTCAGTCTGCTCCGGCAACTCCCCGTCCAAGTCCGTCTGTCGCACGTTTGCAGCAAGTGGCGAGCTGTGACGCTTTCGACCCCTAGCCTCTGGTCTTCTATCCATTTCCCGTTTGAACTCAGGGAAGAAGCCCTTCATGAATACCTCAGACGATCGGAGGGGAGCCTTCTCCAGGTATATTTGGGTCCATGGGCCAAGTACTCGAATCTGGAGCCCATCCTGACGACTGTGCTGATGCCGCACGTGTGTCGCTTTCAAGAGCTGGTTCTAGACGCGGTGTCGAGGGAAACGCTTTCCGCGCTACTGCTTGCGTTCCGGGATGAAGCAGCGCCTGCCTTGAGACGGTTGAAAGTCATGTGTAGGGGCACCATCATCACACACGGACCACTTCCGGTAGTGAATATTTTTACAAAAGGCGCGCCATTGCTCACGGACGTCCGTCTCGACAACGTACCCGTGATACTTCCCAACCTAGGCGTTGACATGCTTTCCTTTTCCTTCTACCCCGGTCCACAATTTCCAATGTCACGGAGTGGGTTTCATCAGGTGTTATCCGCCTGCCCATCTCTGAAAACCCTCCACCTTCGAGGTTTCGTTGAACTCGTTTCCCAAGTCCCCATATTCCCGATCCACCTCCCTACGCTTCGGGAACTCGTGGTCAACGGACGCGTCCTTGCCAACGGACTTCGTCTCTTCGATCTCATCTCCGCCCCCAACATTGACACGCTCATTCTCGAAGACGTAAAAGCACACGCGCTCGCATCCACC